>JACSVZ010000064.1:0-46752 GCA_014706295.1 Lycocorax pyrrhopterus obiensis
TCCCGGCTGGGACGGAGGGCACGGGGGCTGCCAGCCCTGCTGAAGCCCTCCCGTGCTGTTTGTCCTGAGTTCAACTGATCCTCCAAGCGGGAGTGAAACCGTCCTTGTTGGGCCTGAAATCAGCATCAGTGGAGCGTGAGCTCTGGAGGGGCAGGAAGGGAGGCTCAGGAGACAGGGGCTGCATTTCAGTGCCTCTTGCCTTGAGACATCTGTAGCGGGCAGCTGCCGTCCCCACTCAGCTGCACTCAGGCTCCTTCTGGCCCTGGGAAGCTGCTGCTCTGTGCTGCTCAGGGCCAGAGCAGTGCTCAGTACCCCTGGCATAGTCAGGAAATTCCCTCCCAAAGAGGGACACACATGCATAGACACAGGTTCGTGCACAGCAGCGTGGAGCCACACACAAATCTGTGCTTCACACGTGTCCATGCAAACGGGGCTGCTCCAAGAGCACACAAGGCAGGGACACACCTGGGAATACAAACACTCGAGGACTCTGCTGAGGACGTGTGGGGCCAAAAGCAGCAGGGCTGGAGTGTGGAAGGACAAGGTCTCAGGCAAGCACAAGGGCAATTTTTCTTTACTTCGAGACTGTGCAGTGTGGAAATTAGTAAAAATAATCCGGAATATTTTCCCGAAGAAGTGCTAGGATGGGTGGGGTCAAAGCCATCAGACCTTTGTACACACATGGGGAGGTCCCTTCTGGTGAGCCTTGGGGTGAGCTCAGTGTCCCTTCCCAAGCTCAGGCTCTCACAGACACATCCTCTCCCTCCCTCCCTCCCCTGGGTTGTTGCACAAGCCGAGGAAGTTCCCTGCACCAGGGTGTCTTGCACAGCACAGAGGTACAAGGCACTGGTCCAGAGACCTCCACTTCCTCCACCTGCAGGACACTGTATTTCCCCGTGGTGTTCAGATGTGTGGTGATACGGCCGCTGTGCTTGGAGCCAGGTCCTGATTGATAGGAGACCAGCTGTGGGGCTTGGCCTTTCCGCACCTGGTACCAGAGTAATGCCCTAAAATTACTGATCTGGTATGTGCAGGTGGTCTGGAAGGGGTGTCTCTGCTTCACCATGACTTGTCCATCTTCCTGGGTGACCGGGATGCTGCTCCGTGCTGCCTGGAAGAAAGTGAATGTCAGCAGCTCCACAGGGAAGGACTATGGGAAGAAAAAGAAAAATGGAGTGCAAAACCCTCGTTGCAGAAAACTCCCTGCCGTTTAGAGGAATCCTGAGAGATTTTGGGCAGCACTTCGGATCACTTTGCACAGCATGAACCCAGAGAAGAGCTCTGTTGTGTCTGAATCTTGCTCCTACTGCTCAGAGGACCGGGGAACAGCCTGTCATGCCTGAACTTTGTGTGCTGGAATCAGCACACCTCCAGCAGCCTCAGGAGCCCACCGAGGTACAGGCAAAAAGGATTCATCCTGCTTCCCCATTCCTGCCACCTCTGAGGGCTCCTCGATCCCTGAGTACACACAATGCTGAGCTTGGAAAGAGGGAGCCCTGGTTGTGTTGCCAGCCCAGAGAACACTGGAAGCCACGGCAGAGCTGGCTCAGCCTGGAGGCAGAATGGACACCCTGTTAACGTAATGAAATGAGAACTCTGAGGCGCCTGGGGCAGGTTTGACAGGATCTGGGAATTTACATTAAAACAGGAGCAATATGGGACTGCTGAGGACAGCTGAGGTTTGCTGTGGTGACTGCAGGAGGACCATAAGAGAGAGGCGCAGGGAGACGAATAGAAGGCAAGAGAAAAGACAGAGAAGGGCTCTGAGGTTTCTCTTCTCTCCTTCCCTTTCCTTCACAAATCTAAGAGCTTCTTGAGCAAACACTTGCAAAACCACAAATAGAAGCAGAGATTTCTCAGCCTTTCCCTCTCTTCAGTCCTTATTTCCCCACATGGTCCTGGTATGGCTTTGAGGTTTTCCTGGGGGAAGAAGAAGAAGAAGGGTGCCTTGGGGAAAAGCCAGGACTTACCCAGGAGCTGGCCCAGGAAGACCGTGAGGATGAGATAGGCGAGGGGCATGCCGAGACCAAGCTGCGTGTTTGCTGAGTGAGGAAGAGTCAGAAACCACCTCCCAGCCCCGAGATAACAGAGCTGCCGGAAAACGACTCTCTGCGGGCAGCAAAGGAAGCACCGCGGGTCGGAGAGAGGGGCAGAGAAATGACCTGTCCTTCCAGTGCCTGAAATGCTCCTTCTGGGTTTCTCCCTCCTCCAGCAGCTGCCCCCGTGCCTCCTCAGCCATTGGCATTCTGACCATTCCGTGCCTCTGGGGCCTCAGTCATGGGAAGGGGCTGTTCCCTCCCAGCTCGCAGTGGGAGTCCTCACCTCCCCAGCTGGAATCACCAGCTCTGCTGCACACCCAGTGCTGGGCATTTGGGAGGTCAGGGGCTTCTTCCCCACTGAGGTTCTCATCTTCCCTTGCTGTCCTCAGCTCTCTGGGTCATTGCTATTTCCTCTGGAACAGGAGACTCCCTCCCTCTCTGCTGCTTCTCCCCTGCCCTTCTTCATCTGCCTGGTACAAACGCCTCTCTCCCATGTCCCTTACTCCCACCCCCTTTTCCAGGTCAGCTCCAGAGCGATCCCATATTGGTTATTTTGGTTTACACCAAAACAGGTTTTTCACAAAAAACCTCTACAATGAGGAGAACCATGATGCAGGTAATGATAGTGGTTGCAATAGGAACATTCTCATGCAAGTGTTGCACCTCTCCACGGATTAGAAGGAGGTTTCTAGAGAAGTGCAGGGTCCACAGGTTATCACATATTTTCCAGGTGAAAGCTTACCCTGTTATGGGCTCCTTCGAAGATTGTGCCTTCTTAGGCTGCAGAGCAGACATAAGATGGTAAGACATGTACAGAGAGATGAGGATTCTTCCCAGCATTTGTGCTGGGACGTGAAACTTAACAACGGTTCTTGCTGATGCCAGAGACACATCACTGCAGTCTCTCTTTTCCTGGCGTTGTGTCTCCCTCTCTCATCATCTCTAACCCTTTGTCTCTGACAGAGCTCAGCCTGAGCCAATTCACAGCCACAGCCACTGTTTCCTAAAGGCCCATCAGTTAGAGGTTGCCTGAGCTCGGAGCTCCCTCCTTCTCTCCCTTATCACCTTCTGCCAGATTGGTGTCATTGAGTGCTTTGTTTGTCACTTTCCCTTTTCTTTGTTCTTCCCTTGGAAAGGGAAATGGGCATGATGTGAGCCTTAGAGAACCAGATGTGAGTGCTAAAAGCCTGGCTGCAGAGAGATTTCTCAGTTTTCTGACAGTGTCTGTGTGAAAGCCTTGCTTTCTCACGGATGCTACAGGAGAAGACTTGAGAGATTTTGTAAACTATGGTATTGTTATGATACCAAGGAGAAAACATCTGAAGTAAGTGTTGTTGGGTTCAGCCAATCCCTCTGGGGGGTGGTTGGTCAGTGAACCAATAACCTTATGTCGGTATCCAGCGTGCTAAGGTATATAAGTGAATTCGTAAAGTAATAAATTGTCGGTTTCTTCTCGTACTAAACCGTCCATGTCGCTTTATTCCTCAGTCTTTGCTCACTAGCGACAACCAGACAGCCTCGCCTTTCACCTGCCCTGACAGTGGCCTCTGCTGAACTTGCTCAAGTGAGGGAGCTCCTGAAGATGCTGAAAGGCTGCTGTCCCCAAAGGAAATGGGGTCTCTAGAGCAAGTCTCTGGAGGGAAACCTCATGTGCAGCTTGGTCTTTCAAATGTCTCCTTCCAACACTTGCAGCATTGCTAAATCTGCTTTTCAGGCTGCGTGAGAAGTGACAAACGTGAAGGAAAAGGGACCAATGAGTTTCAGGTGGAAAGTGGGTGTGACAGAGCCCTCCGATGATTTGAAATGCTCCTCTAATCCAACAGATTCATTGTTTTCCCTCCCAGATATTCTACTGTTTCACTAAGGTGCTGAATCCTCTCATGGCTGTTTGTGGACACCAGAGGATTAGAATCAAACGTAGTTAACTGAATTCCAGCCTCAGGTGGGATTCAAAGTACACCTTCCTTACACATCCAGATTGGAACGGTGCTTCTCATCCACGTTCCAGTATGTGGCAGAGACATTTCACCAGGGACAGAGATGGAGATTTCCCTGTCACCTCAGAAAGACTCCCTGCAAACATCTCCCATGCTGTGGCCTACTGAGATGACAGCACTCCATTTATTAGACCATGTTGGCCTGTCAGCGCGGCTGCTTTGTCAGCTCCCAGCACAGATGCTGGCCTCAAGGCCCAGCTCTTCGCTTTGCAAAGCAGGCTGAGAATAGCAATGGACGTGCCCAGAGGGCCAAAGGCCGTGCCAGAGGCGCAGCCCGCAGGCAGTTTCCTGCCGGGCAGAGGAGGCAGAGGCACGGAGGGCAGGCCGCGCAGTGTGTGCCGAGTGTGTAAGCGCAGCAGGCAGGCTGTGCGAGCCGTGTGTCCGGCGGCCGTGCGGGGCCGTGCCGGGCGCGGTGTGCGCGGGGCCGCTGCAGAGGAAGGAGCTGCGGAGCCGCCTGAGGCCCGGCGGGCGGAGCGGCAGCGCCCCCTGCTGGCCGCGGCCGGCGCTGTGGCCCCGGCCCCGCCCGGCCCCGCCCGCGGCGGTTCGTGCCCGGCCGCAGCCCCGGCTCCTCTGCCCGTGTCCCTCAGCGCGCAGTAATACACGGCCGCGTCCCCGCGCCGGGGCCGCCCGAGCCACAGCGCGCTGGAATGCCGGTCTGCCGACACCCACAGATGACCCGCAATGTCCGGCAGCCCTTTGGACTCTTTGAGAGTGCTCACGAGGAGTTCGGGTCCTCGGCCCGGCAGCTGACGGTACCACTGGATCCAATCGTTGGTCTGTAGGTTGCGGTGTGAGCAGCTGATGTGATTGCCGGTGCCCTCGGTGGTCTCCAGCCGTGGCTCCTGCTGCACCTGGGCTTTGGCCACAGCCGCTGTCCGGGAGAACAGAAGAATCACTTTACTTTAACCGAAAATGCCGTGCAGCGGAGAAGGGAGGACGACAGATCAGAGCTAAGTGGGATATGTTCTGAGAATAAAGTATGTAGAGATTATTTCTCTGAGAGTGTTCGGCTGAGGACAAGAACGTATGAGGGATATTTTGAAGAAAAATCGGAACAGAATGGCAAAAACAGACTGGCTGAGATGGATGGATGGATGGACGGACGGATAAAGACATGGAGTAAGAAAAGGCAAAAGTGGGAAGCAATTACTTCATTGAGGGAAGAAAGTATGACAGCAGAGGAGGGGACAGAGGGTAAATAAGAAGCGAAAAGGAACAGGAGAGTAAGAGATGAATCTTGGACTGGGGCCGGTCTCACACAGCCCGCCGATCGGGACGCCCCGACACCACCATCCACACGCACCGAGCAGCACCGCGGCCAGTGCCGCCAGCCCCGCGCTCGGACACCGCCGCATCCCGCGGATCCGCCGGCCGAGCATCGCTGCCCCCCGCTGTCCTGTCCTGTCCTGTCCTGTCCTGTCCTGTCCTGTCCTCTCCTCTCCTCTCCTCTCCTCTCCTCTCCTCTCCTCTCCTCTCCTCTCCTCTCCTCTCCTCTCCTCTCCTCTCCTCTCCTCTCCTCTCCTCTCCTCTCCGACACCTCCGGCTCCGCCCCGGCCGGGCTCAGACCCCGCCTCTCACAGCACCACCCCAACGAGCGACACAAGAATTTTGCAATTGCCAGGACCAGGACACAGCTGTGTCCCATCCCACACACCACCGACACTGCATCGGAAGCACATCCACTCCGCGATTGGCAGCCCACGGGCGGCAGGATTGCCGAGCCTCTCTCCATGCCCACACGGCACAGCTCCTCCTTTTGCCCTCTGCAGCACTGTGAGAGCGGCTGTGTCCCGGCTGGGGCGGAGGGCACGGGGGCTGCCAGCCCTGCTGAAGCCCCGCCCGTGCTGTTTGTCCTGAGTTCAACTGATCCTCCAAGCGGGAGTGAAACCGTCCTTGTTGGGCCTGAAATCAGCATCAGCGGAGCTTGAGCTTTGGAGAGGCAGGAAAGGGAGGGCTCAGGAGACAGGGGCTGCATTTCAGTGCCTCTTGCCTTGAGACATCTGTAGCGGGCAGCTGCCGTCCCCACTCAGCTGCACTCAGGCTCCTTCTGGCCCTGGGAAGCTGCTGCTCTGTGCTGCTCAGGGTCAGAGCAGTGCTCAGTATCCCTGGCATAGTCAGGAAATTCCGTCCCAAAGAGGGACACACATGCACAGACACAGGTTCGTGCACAGCAGTGTGGAGCCACACACAAATCTGTGCTTCACACGTGTCCATGCAAACGGGGCTGCTCCAAGAGCACACAAGGCAGGGACACACCTGGGAATACAAACACTCGAGGACTCTGCTGAGGACGTGTGGGGCCAAAAGCAGCAGGGCTGGAGTGTGGAAGGACAAGGTCCCAGACAAGCACAAGGACAATTTTTCTTTACTTCGAGACTGTGCAATGCAGAGATGAGCCAAAATACTCCAAAATACTTTCCCGAGAGAAGTGCTAGGATGGATGGGGTCAAAACCATCAGACCATTGTACAGACGTAGGGAGGTCCCTTCTGGTGAGCATCGGGATGCGCTCAGGGTCCTTTCCCCGAGCTCAGGCTCTCACAGACACATCTCCTCCCTCCCTCCCCTGGGTTGTTGCACAGTCGAGGAAGTTCCCTGCACCAGGGTGTCTTGCACAGCACAGAGGTACAAGGCACTGTCAGAGACCTCCACTTCCTCCACCTGCAGGACACTGTATTTCGCCGTGGTGTTCAGATGTGTGGTGATACGGCCGCTGTGCTTGGAGCCAGGTCCTGATTGATAGGAGACCAGCTGTGGGGCTTGGCCTTTCCGCACCTGGTACCAGAGCAAGCCATTAAAGTTACTGGTCTGGTATTTGCAGGTGGTCTGGAAGGGGTGTCTCTGCTTCACCATGACTTGTCCATCTTCCTGGGTGACCGGGATCTGCTCCATGGTGCCTGGAAGAAAGTGAATGTCAGCAGCTCCACAGGGAAGGGCTATCGGAAGCAAACTGATGTGGATACAAAACCCTGGTGGAGAAAATTCCTTGGCTTCTAAAGAAGTCCAGTTATTTTGAGCAGAAGTTGGGAACTCTTTGCACAGCATGACCCAAAGGAGAGCTGGGCTGTGTCCCTGCTCTGCTCCTACTGCTCAGAGGACCGGGGAACAGCCTGTCATGCCTGAACTTTGTGTGCTGGAATCAGCACACCTCCAGCAGCCTGAGGAGCCCACCGAAGTACAGCAAAAGGATTCATCCTGCTTCCCCATTCCTGCCACCTCTGAGGGCTCCTCAATCCCTGAGTACACACAATGCTGAGCTTGGAAAGAGGGAGCCTTGGTTGTGTTGCCAGCCCAGAGAACACTGGAAGCCATGGCAGAGCTGGCTCAGCCTGGAGGCAGAATGGGACACCCTGTTAACGTAGTGAAATGAGAACTCTGAGGCGCCTGGGGCAGGTTTGACAGGATCTGGGGATTTACATTAAAATGGAAGCAATATGGGGCGGCAGAGACAGCTGAGATTTCCTGTGGTGACTGCAGGAGGACCAGAAGAGAGAGGCGCAGGGAGATGGATAGAAGGCAAGAGAAAAGACAGAGAAGGGCTCTGAGGTTTCTCTTCTCTCCCTTCCCTTTTCCTTCAGAAATCTAACAGCCTCTTGAGCAAACACTTGCAAAACCACAAATAGAAGCAGAGATTTCTCAGCCTTTTCCCTCTCTTCAGTCTTATTTCCCCACACGGTCCTGGTATGGCTTTTGAGGTTTTCCTGGGGGGAAGAAGAAGAAGAAGAAGGGTGCCTTGGGGAAAAGCCAGGACTTACCCAGGAGCTGGCCCAGGAAGACCGTGAGGATGAGATAGGCGAGGTGCATGCCGAGACCAAGCTGCGTGTTTGCTGAGTGAGGGAGAGTCAGAAACCACCTCCCAGCCCCGAGATAACAGAGCTTCCGGAAACGACTCTCGGCGGGCAGCAAAGGAAGCACCGCGGGGGCGGAGGGGGGGGGGGGCAGAGAAATGACCTGTCCTTCCAGTGCCTGAAATGCTCCTTCTGGGTTTCTCCCTCCTCCAGCAGCTGCCCCCGTGCCTCCCTCAGCCATTGGCGTTCTGACCATTCCGTGCCTCTGGGGCCTCAGCCATGGGAAGGGGCTGTTCCCTCCCAGCTCGCAGTGGAGTCCTCACCTCCCCAGCTGGAATCACCAGCTCTGCTGCACACCCAGTGCTGGGCATTTGGGAGGTCAGCGGCTTCTTCCCCAATGAGGTTTCTCATCTTCTCTTGCTGTCCTCAGCTCTCTGGGGTCATTGCTATTTCCTCTGGGAACAGGAGACTCCTCCCTCTCTGCTGCTTCTCCCCTGCCCTTCTTCATCCTGCCTGGTACAAACGCCTCTCTCCCATGTCCCTTACTCCCACCCCCGTTTCCAGGTCAACTCCAGAGCGATCCCATATTGGTTATTTTGGTTTACACCAAAACAGGTTTTTCACAAAAAACCTCTACAATGAGGAGAACCATGATGCAGGTAATGATAGTGGTTGTAATAGGAACATTCTCATGCAAGTGTTGCACCTCTCCACGGATTAGAAGGAGGTTTCTAGAGAAGTGCAGGGTCCAGAGGTTATCACAGATTTTCCAGGTGAAAGTTTACCCTGTTATGGGCTCCTTCAAATATTCTGCCTTCTTAGGCTTCAGAGCAGACATCAGACAATAAGACATGTAAAGGGAGATGAGGATTCTTCCCAGCATTTGTGCTGGGAAGAGAAACTTACAACGGTTCTTGTTGATGCCAGAGACACATCACTGGCAGTCTCTCCTTTCCTGGCGTTTGTGTCTCCTCTCTCATCATCTCTAACCCTTTGTCTCTGACAGAGCTCAGCCTGAGCCAATTCACAGCCACAGCCGCTGTTTCCTAAAGGCCCATCAGTTAGAGGTTGCTGACCCCGGAGCTCCCTCCTTCTCTCCCTTATCACCTACTGGCATATTGGTGTCATTGAGTGTTTTGTTTGTCACTTTCCCTTTTCCTTGTTCTTCCCTTGGAAAGGGAAATGGATGTGATGTGAGCCTTAGAGAACCAGACTGCCTCGCCTTTCACATGCCCTGACAGTGGCCTCTGCTGGACTTGCTCAAGTGAGGGAGTCCTGAAGATGCTGAAAGGCTGCTGTCCCCAAAGGAAATGGGGTCTCTAGAGCAAGTCTCTGGAGAGAAACCGCATGTGGAGCTCAGTCTTTCGAGTGTCTCCCTCCAGCACTTGCAGCATTGCTAAATCTGCTTTTCAGGATGCCTGAGAAGTGAAAACGTGAAGGAAAAGGGACCAATCAGTTTCAGGTGGAAGGTGGGTGTGACAGAGCCCTCCGATGATTTGAAATGCTCCTCTAATCCAACAGATCCGTAGTTTTCCCTCTGAGATATTCTACTGTTTTAGGATGATGCTAAATGTAGAGAAGTGAAAGCCAACCTCAGGTGGGATACACAGTACACCTTCCTTACACATCTAGATTGGAACGGTGCTTCTCATCCACGTTCCAGTATGGAACAGAGACATTTCAACCGGGATACAGAGATGGAGATTTTCCTGTCACCTCAGAAAGACTCCCTGCAAACATCTCTCATGCTGTGGCCTACTGAGATGACAGCACTCCATTTATCAGACCATGTGTGCCTGTCAGCGCGGCTGCTTTGTCAGCTCCCAGCACAGATGCTGGCCTCAAGGCCCAGCTCTTTGCTCTGCAAAGCAGGCTGAGAATAGCAACGGACGTGCCCAGAGGGCCAAAGGCCGTGCCAGAGGCGCAGCCCGCAGCAGTTTCCTGCCGGGCAGAGGAGGCAGAGGCACGGAGGGCAGGCCGCGCAGTGTGTGCCGAGTGTGTAAGCGCAGCAGGCAGGCTGTGCGAGCCGTGTGTCCGGCGGCCGTGCGGGGCCGTGCCGGGCGCGGTGTGCGCGGGGCCGCTGCAGAGGAAGGAGCTGCGGAGCCGCCTGAGGCCCGGCGGGCGGAGCGGCAGCGCCCCCTGCTGGCCGCGGCCGGCGCTGTGGCCCCGGCCCCGCCCGGCCCCGCCCGCGGCGGTTCGTGCCCGGCCGCAGCCCCGGCTCCTCTGCCCGTGTCCCTCAGCGCGCAGTAATACACGGCCGCGTCCCCGCGCCGGGGCCGCCCGAGCCACAGCGCGCTGGAATGCCGGTCTGCCGACACCCACAGATGACCCGCAATGTCCGGCACCTCTTTGGACGCTTTCACAGTGAACGCCAAGAGTTCGGGCCCTTTGTCCGGGAGCTGACGGTACCAGTAGATATAATCGCTAGTTCCTATGTTGCGGTGTGAGCAGCTGATGTTGATGCCGGTGCCCTCAGTGGTCTCCAGTGACGGCTCCTGCTGTACCTGGCCTCTGGCCACCGCCACTGCCACGGAGAAAAGAAGAATCATTTTTCATCAGCAGCAAATGCCGTGCACGCGGACAGGGGAGAGGGCAGAGGAGGACAGATCTGAGCTAAGTGGGATATGTTCAGAGAATAAAGCATGCAGAGATTATTTCTCCAAGAATGATTGCTTGGAAATCAGAATGTGGGATATTTTGGAGAAGAGTCAGACTGCAGAAGAGGAGATTGGAATGAGGAAAAGGGGTTGGCTGCAATGAATGGGTGGGTGGATGAATGAATGAATGAATCCATGAATGGCTAAAGAGCTGGAGTAATAAAACCGGCAAGTTCGGAGGGAATGGATTCATTAAGGAGAGAAGGGATGAGGCCGGTGGGTGAAAAAGGAGCGAGGAGTAGCAGGAGTGCCAGAGACGAATCCCGAGCCCAGTGCTGATCCCAGGCAGCCCCAGCCGCAGCCCCAGCCCCGGCCTCGGCCACCTCCACTGCCACCCCCGCGCACCGAGCAGCACCGCGGCCAGCGCCGCCAGCCCCGCGCCCCGACACCGCCGCATCCCGCTGCTCCGCCGCCCGAGCACCGCTAATCCCGCCAGCCCCGGCTCTCTGCTGCGGCCGTGCCGCCTCCTCTCCGACGCCTCCGGCTCCGCCCCGGCCGGGCTCACACCCCGCCTCTCACGGCACCACCACAACGAGCGACACAAGAATTTTGCATTGCCAGGACCAGGACACAGCTGTGTCCCATCCCACACACCACCGACACTGCATCGGAAGCACATCCACTCCGCGATTGGCAGCCCACGGGCGGCAGGATTGCCGAGCCTCTCTCCATGCCCACACGGCACAGCTCCTCCTTTTGCCCTCTGCAGCACTGTGAGAGCGGCTGTGTCCCGGCTGGGGCGGAGGGCACGAGGGCTGCCAGCCCTGCTGAAGCCCCGCCCGTGCTGTTTGTCCTGAGTTCAACTGATCCTCCAAGCGGGAGTGAAACCGTCCTTGTTGAGCCTGAAATCAGTATCAGTGGAGCGTGAGATTTGGAGG
Organism: Lycocorax pyrrhopterus obiensis; assembly: GCA_014706295.1. Lineage (NCBI taxonomy): Eukaryota > Metazoa > Chordata > Aves > Passeriformes > Paradisaeidae > Lycocorax > Lycocorax pyrrhopterus. The sequence continues at coordinate 11,359 of JACSVZ010000064.1, forward strand.
GGCAGGAAAGGGAGGGCTCAGGAGACAGGGGCTGCATTTCAGTGCCTCTTGCCTTGAGACATCTGTAGCGGGCAGCTGCCGTCCCCACTCAGCTGCACTCAGGCTCCTTCTGGCCCTGGGAAGCTGCTGCTCTGTGCTGCTCAGGGTCAGAGCAGTGCTCAGTACCCCTGGCAGAGTCAGGAAATTCCCTCCCAAAGAGGGACACACATGCACAGACACAGGTTCGTGCACAGCAGTGTGGAGCCACACACAAATCTGTGCTTCACACGTGTCCATGCAAACGGGGCTGCTCCAAGAGCACACAAGGCAGGGACATACCTGGGAATACAAACACTCGAGGACTCTGCTGAGGACGTGTGGGGCCAAAAGCAGCAGGGCTGGAGTGTGGAAGGACAAGGTCTCAGGCAAGCACAAGGACAATTTTTCTTTACTTCGAGACTGTGCAATGCAGAGATGAGCCAAAATAATCCAAAATACTTCCCCGAGGGAAGTGCTAGGATGGATGTAGTCAAAACCATCACACCATTGTGCAGACGTAGGGAGGTCCCTTCTGGTGAGCATCGGGATGCGCTCAGGGTCCCTTCCCCAAGCTCAGCCTCTCACAGACACATCCCCTCCCTCCCTCCCCTGGGTTGTTGCACAGTCGAGGAAGTTCCCTGCACCAGGGTGTCTTGCACAGCACAGAGGTACAAGGCACTGTCAGAGACCTCCACTTCCTCCACCTGCAGGACACTGTATTTCGCCGTGGTGTTCAGATGTGTGGTGATACGGCCGCTGTGCTTGGAGCCAGGTCCTGATTGATAGGAGACCAGCTGTGGGGCTTGGCCTTTCCGCACCTGGTACCAGAGCAAGCCATTAAAGTTACTGGTCTGGTATTTGCAGGTGGTCTGGAAGGGGTGTCTCTGCTTCACCATGACTTGTCCATCTTCCTGGGTGACTGTGATCTGCCCCATGGTGCCTGGAAGAAAGAGAATGTCAGCAGCTCCACAGGGAAGGGCTATCGGAAGCAAAATGATGTGGATACAAAACCCTGGTGGAGAAAATTCATTGGCTTCTAAAGAAGTCCAGTTATTTTGGGCAGAAGTTGGGAGCTCTTTGCACAGCATGACCCAAAGGAGAGCTGGGCTGTGTCCCTGCTCTGCTCCTACTGCTCAGAGGACCGGGGAACAGCCTGTCATGCCTGAACTTTGTGTGCTGGAATCAGCACACCTCCAGCAGCCTGAGGAGCCCACCGAAGTACAGCAAAAGGATTCATCCTGCTTCCCCATTCCTGCCACCTCTGAGGGCTCCTCGATCCCTGAGTACACACAATGCTGAGCTTGGAAAGAGGGAGCCCTGGTTGTGTTGCCAGCCCAGAGAACACTGGAAGCCACGGCAGAGCTGGCTCAGCCTGGAGGCAGAATGGGACACCCTGTTAACGTAATGAAATGAGAACTCTGAGGCGCCTGGAGCGGGTTTGACAGGATCTGGGGATTTACATTAAAATGGAAGCAATATGGGGCGGCAGAGACAGCTGAGATTTCCTGTGGTGACTGCAGGAGGACCAGAAGAGAGAGGCACAGGGAGATGGATAGAAGGCAAGAGAAAAGACAGTGAAGGACTCTGAGGTTTCTCTTCTCTCCCTTCCCTTTTCCTTTACAAATCTAAGAGCTTCTTGAGCAAACACTTGCAAAACCACAAATAGAAGCAGAGATTTCTCAGCCTTTTCCCTCTCTTCAGTCTTATTTCCCCACACGGTCCTGGTATGGCTTTTGAGGTTTTCCTGGGGGGAAGAAGAAGAAGGGTGCCTTGGGGAAAAGCCAGGACTTACCCAGGAGCTGGCCCAGGAAGACCGTGAGGATGAGATAGGCGAGGTGCATGCCGAGACCAAGCTGCGTGTTTGCTGAGTGAGGGAGAGTCAGAAACCACCTCCCAGCCCCGAGATAACAGAGCTGCCGGAAACGACTCTCTGCGGGCAGCAAAGGAAGCACCGCCGGGTCGGAGGCGGGGGGGCAGAGAAATGACCTGTCCTTCCAGTGCCTGAAATGCTCCTTCTGGGTTTCTCCCTCCTCCAGCAGCTGCCCCCGTGCCTCCCTCAGCCATTGGCGTTCTGACCATTCCGTGCCTCTGGGGCCTCAGCCATGGGAAGGGGCTGTTCCCTCCCAGCTCGCAGTGGAGTCCTCACCTCCCCAGCTGGAATCACCAGCTCTGCTGCACACCCAGTGCTGGGCATTTGGGAGGTCAGGGGCTTCTTCCCCAATGAGGTTTCTCATCTTCCCTTGCTGTCCTCAGCTCTCTGGGGTCATTGCTATTTCCTCTGGGAACAGGAGACTCCTCTGTCTCTGCCGCTTCTCCCCTGCCCTTCTTCATCCTGCCTGGTACAAACGCCTCTCTCCCATGTCCCTTACTCCCACCCCCTTTTCCAGGTCAACTCCAGAGCGATCCCATATTGGTTATTTTGGTTTACACCAAAACAGGTTTTTCACAAAAAACCTCTACAATGAGGAGAACCATGATGCAGGTAATGATAGTGGTTGTAATAGGAACATTCTCATGCAAGTGTTGCACCTCTCCACGGATTAGAAGGAGGTTTCTAGAGAAGTGCAGGGTCCACAGGTTATCACAGATTTTCCAGGTGAAAGCTTACCCTGTTATGGGCTCCTTCGAAGATTGTGCCTTCTTAGGCTGCAGAGCAGACATGAGATGGTAAGAGATGTACAGGGAGATGAGGATTCTTCTCAGCATTTGTGCTGGGTCTTGAAACTTACAATGGTTCTTGCTGATGCCAGAGACACATCACTGCAGTCTCTCCTTTCCTGGCGCTTGTGTCTCCTCTCTCATCATCTCTAACCCTTTGTCTCTGACAGAGCTCAGCCTGAGCCAATTCACAGCCACAGCCGCTGTTTCCTAAAGGCCCATCAGTTAGAGGTTGCTGAGCTCGGAGCTCCCTCCTTCTCTCCCTTATCACCTTCTGCCAGATTGGTGTCATTGTCTGCTTTGTTTGTCACTTTCCCTTTTCTTTGTTCTTCCCTTGGAAAGGGAAATGGGCATGATGTGAGCCTTAGAGAACCAGATGTGAGTGCTAAAAGCCTGGCTGCAGAGAGATTTCTCAGTTTTCTGACAGTGTCTGTGTGAAAGCTTTGCTTTCTCACAGATGCTATAGGAGAAGACTTGAGAGATTTTGTAAACTATGGTATTGTTATGATACCAAGGAGAAAATATCTGAAGTAAGTGTTGTTGGGTTCAGCCAAGCCCTCTGGGGAGTGGTTGGTCAGTGAACCAATAACCTTATGTCGGTATCCAGCGTGCTAAGGTATATAAGCGAATTCGTAAAGTAATAAATTGTCGGTTTCTTCTCGTACTAAACCATCCATGTCGCTTTATTCCTCAGTCTTTGCTCGCTAGCAACAACCAGACAGCCTTGCCTTTCACCTGCCCTGACAGTGGCCTCTGCTGAACTTGCTCAAGTGAGGGAGCTCCTGAAGATGCTGAAAGGCTGCTGTCCACAAAGGAAATGGGGTCTCTAGAGCAAGTCTCTGGAGGGAAACCTCATGTGCAGCTTGGTCTTTCAAGTGTCTCCTTCCAACACTTGCAGCATTGCTAAATCTGCTTTTCAGGATGCGTGAGAAGTGACAAACGTGAAGGAAAAGTGACCAATGAGTTTCAGGTGGAAGGCGGGTGTGACAGAGCCCTCCGATGATTTGAAATGCTCCTCTACTCCAACAGATTCATTGTTTTCCCTCCCAGATATTCTACTGTTTCACTGAGGTGTTGAATCCTCTCACGGCTGTTTGTGGACACCAGAGGATTAGAATCAAACGTAGTGAACTGAATTCCAGCCTCAGGTGGGATTCAAAGCACACCTTCCTTACACATCCAGATTGGAACGGTGCTTCTCATCCACGTTCCAGGACGTGTCAGAGACATTTCACCAGGGACAGAGATGGAGATTTTCCTGTCACCTCAGAAAGACTCCCTGCAAACATCTCTCATGCTGTGACCCACTGAGATGACAGCACTCCATTTATCAGACCATGTGTGCCTGTCAGTGCAGCTGCTTTGCCAGCTCCCAGCACAGATGCTGGCCTCAAGGCCCAGCTCTTTGCTCTGCAAAGCAGGCTGAGAATAGCAACGGACGTGCCCAGAGGGCCAAAGGCCGTGCCAGAGGCGCAGCCCGCAGCAGTTTCCTGCCGGGCAGAGGAGGCAGAGGCACGGAGGGCAGGCCGCGCAGTGTGTGCCGAGTGTGTAAGCGCAGCAGGCAGGCTGTGCGAGCCGTGTGTCCGGCGGCCGTGCGGGGCCGTGCCGGGCGCGGTGTGCGCGGGGCCGCTGCAGAGGAAGGAGCTGCGGAGCCGCCTGAGGCCCGGCGGGCGGAGCGGCAGCGCCCCCTGCTGGCCGCGGCCGGCGCTGTGGCCCCGGCCCCGCCCGGCCCCGCCCGCGGCGGTTCGTGCCCGGCCGCAGCCCCGGCTCCTCTGCCCGTGTCCCTCAGCGCGCAGTAATACACGGCCGCGTCCCCGCGCCGGGGCCGCCCGAGCCACAGCGCGCTGGAATGCCGGTCTGCCGACACCCACAGATGACCCGCAATGTCCGGCACCTCTTTGGACGCTTTCACAGTGAACGCCAAGAGTTCGGGCCCTTTGTCCGGGAGCTGACGGTACCACTGGATCGTTTCGCCAGTCCGTATGTTTCGGTGTGAGCAGCTGATGTTGATGCCGGTGCCCTCGGTGGTCTCCAGTGACGGCTCCTGCTGTACCTGGCCTCTGGCCACAGCCACTGCCTCGGAGAAAAGAAGAATCACTTTCAAAGGCAAATGCCGTGCACGCGGACAGAGGAGAGGGCAGAGGAGGACAGATCTGAGCTAAGTGGGATATGTTCTGAGAATAAATCATGGAGCGATTATTTTTCCGAGACTGATTGCTTGGAAATCAGAATGTGGGATATTTTGGAGAAGAGTCAGACTGCAGAAGAGGAGATTGGAATGAGGAAAAGGGATTGGCTGCAATGAATGGGTGGGTGGATGAATGAATGAACGGATCCATGAATGGCTAAAGAACTGGAGTAATAAAACCGGCAAGTTCGGAGGGAATGGATTCATTAAGGAGAGAAGGGATGAGGGCAGTGGGTGAAAAAGGAGCGAGGAGTAGCAGGAGTGCCAGAGACGAATCCCGAGCCCAGTGCTGATCCCAGGCAGCCCCAGCCGCAGCCCCAGCCCCGGCCTCGGCCACCTCCACTGCCACCCCCGCGCACCGAGCAGCACCGCGGCCAGCGCCGCCAGCCCCGCGCCCCGACACCGCCGCATCCCGCTGCTCCGCCGCCCGAGCACCGCTAATCCCGCCAGCCGGGGCTCTCTGCTGCGGCCGTGCCGCCTCCTCTCCCCTCCGCCTCCACTCCTCTGCTCTCCTCTCCGCCGCCGCCAGCTCCGCCCCGGGGCTGAGCCCTGCGCCGACGCCGCTCGGGCTCTCGTCGAGTCCTGGCGGGGAACGGGAGGGAGGCGAGAGCGGTGGGAGTGGGGCGGCGGTCGGGTCTCTGCACTTCGGAGGCGGCGGGGCCGAGGTGGGTGTCAGGGGATCGGGCTGGTATCGTGGAGCTCAAGATTGACAGTCCATGTGCTCCTTTCACTCCCATAATCTGTTTCCTCACATCCCCTCTTTGCTGTCACCTGGCGAATCCTGAATTGTCCTTCAGGGCATTCAAAAGAAATCCACTCACGTGGATACAGGAGGTGGACAGGAACCCTCGGTCTGTCTCCCTGTCCACAAATCCAACCTGATTCAGCACAGGGGATAGTAACTGTGCACTGGCCTGGAGAGACATGTCTGTGTGTGTGTGTGTCTGTGTGTGTGTGTGTGTGTGTGTGAGCACTTGCAGCCATGCTGAGGCTCTCCCAGCATTCCAAACGGAATTAAGCTAAGAATCCAAACTTGGGTGAAACCATCCTTGTTGGGGCCTGCAGTTGGCAGCGGGAGAGCGTGATGCTTAGAGCAGCTGGAAAAGGAGGGCTCAGGAAGCCGGGACTGCATTTCAGCGCCTCTTCCCTGGACAAATCTCCTGCAGGCTGCTACATCACTGTTCAACTGCACCCAGGCTCCTTCTGAATCTGGGAAAATGCTGCTCTGTGATGCTTAGGGCAGAGCAGTGGACAGTGTCTCCAGTGTGATCAATGCATTTCACCTGTTGAATAACACACACACACACACACACACACACACACACACACACATACGCATGGGCTCCTGGAGGCTCCTGCACATTGGTGTGGATTTGTGCATGAATTTGTGCTCCCACATGGATTCCTGTGGACCCTGGCTGCACAGAAGCGTACACAAACCAGGAACACAGGCAAGAACACAACCAAGTATGGACGCTGCTGAGGACACCTGGGAACAATTGTGGCAGGGCTGGAGCCTTGTGGGGAAGGACAAGGAGTCAGGCAAGGCCATGGCATAGTTTGTGTACTCACAGGCTGAACAGAGGGTAAGATATCAAACAAGGCCTGAATACTTTCCTGAAGGCAGTTTTAACAGGACGGGGTCAAAACCAGCTGCCCAATGCCCACATGTGGGGAGGCAAAACCCATTGACCATCCGGGTGAGCTGAGGAGTGAAGAAGGGAGGGCATACATGTAAGTGTGTGGGAATAGATATGTGTTGGGATGTACTTTATGTGTGCACATCTCTGTACAGGAACGTTCACGTAGATGTGCGTGCGAAGACTTGGGTGCAGGAGCAGAAACAGGAGTGAGCATGTGTGTTTGCATATCTGTGGGTACACGCCGGAAGGAGAAGTGTCTGTGCCTGGGGCAACGTGTATGCACACACCTCTCCCTAAATGCAGAGGCATGAGTCACTCTTCGGGTGTGTGCAAGCTCCAGAGTTTGTTTGTGGTACCATGAACTTGTGTATGTGCAAATGGATGGATGAGTTCTTTAATTACTTCTTCTTCTACTCTGGGTGCTGCTTTATTCCCAGAAAGGCTTCAGGGAGGCTCAGGGATGGGATGGAACTGGGGAGAAGCGACACCAGTTAAAATGAGGACAAATAGGCATTGGGTGTGTCAGCCTTTTCCCTGTCATTTGTCAGCAGGTCCCCTTCCTCACCGAGCAACGAGCCAGCATCTCCTGAGCCTTCCTTTGGCTGCCAATAGGCCCAGAAATACCTTCCCTGATTCCCTTGACCCTACCTGCAGTTTTCCTCTCCAGCAGAATTGTGCACGTTGCAGGGGAGCAGCCTTGTGCCCGGAGGAGTCTCCCGCGGAAGGCCAGCCCGTGTGCTGGGCCCGTGGTCGCTCCCGGCCGGGGTCCCGCGGGTCCAGCGCGCGGCTCGGTCCCTGCCCCGCCCGGCGGCGCGAGCCGGGAGCGGAGCGGCCCCTGCTGGCCGCGGCCGGCGCTGTGGCCCCGGCCCCGCCCGGCCCCGCCCGCGGCGGTTCGTGCCCGGCCGCAGCCCCGGCTCCTCTGCCCGTGTCCCTCAGCGCGCAGTAATACACGGCCGCGTCCCCGCGCCGGGGCCGCCCGAGCCACAGCGCGCTGGAATGCCGATCTGCCGACACCCACAGATGACCCTCTGGCTCCAGCACCGGTTTTATGCCTCGGACAGCCGTTGCTATCAGCTGGAGTGGTTGGTCGGGGAATTGACGATACCAATGAGTAGAGTCTGCAGTAATTTTGGGGTGCAAGCAAGTGAGGTTCAGGCCGGTGCCCTCGGTGGTCTCTGCCCACGGCCTCTGCTGCACTTGGTCTGTGTCTGCAGCCACTGCTGGGAAAGAAGGAAGAAAAGACAAAGACCGTCAACTCCGTGCCATTCTGAGTGCTCTTTTGCCAGACGGAGTCAGGAACAGTGTCCACAAGGCAGAGCCAGACTGGACGTGAATATGAGGGAATTCGAAATTCATGCATGCAGAGATCAGGCAGAAGTCAGGTCCACACATGCACGGATGGGTAGAGAAAGGAGGAGTTAAAGTGAAGAACAGAATGCTGTATTCAGGGCAAAAAGAAATGCTGAACGTACAGGGCAAAATATAGGTGTATGGAAAAGCAGGCACACATGCAAGCAGGATATACCGACACAAATTATGAAGACTTCTCGGGGTAAGAGAGGGCAGACAGGCAGGGAGAGGGAAAGAGTTGAGGAGGAGCGGGAACAGCCCGCGCCAGTCTCCCTGGGGAATGCGCCAGTCTCCCTGGGGAATACCCCAGCCCCAGCTCCAGCCCCGGCGCCCACCGTGTCAAACCCACGCACCGAGCAGCACCGCGGCCAGCGCCGCCAGCCCCGTGCCCCGACACCGCCGCATCCCGCCGCTCCGCCGCCCGAGCACCGCTGTCCCTGCCAGCCCCGGCTCTCTGCTCCGGCAGCGCCGCCTCCTCTCCTCTGCTCTCCCCTCCGCCGCCGCCAGCTCCGCCCCGAGGCTGAGCCCTGCGCAGGTGCCGCTCGGGCTCTCGCCGGGTCCTGGCTGGATGCGGGGGGCGGGGAGGCGAGAGCGGTGGGAGCGGGGCGGCGGTCGGAGCTGTGGCCCACAGAAACAGCGGGGCCGAGTGTCCCGGGGAGCACAGGACTGACAGATTATTTTCTCCCTTCTCCCCCATCAACTATTCCTTCCCGTTCCCCCTCCACTGGCACGTGGGGATTTCCGAATTGTCCTTCAGGGCACGCGTTTGTAAGAACAGACAAGGGGCACAAGAGGCAGAGGGCCCTGCTGAGCTCAAGACCCTGGGCTCATTTCCTGTCTAAGAGAGCATCCGTGCTGGCAACGATTGACAAGGCAGAAAAACAGTTGTGCAATATCAGAGGGAAGAGACGAGTGGGATTCTGTGAGAGAAACAACTCTGCAGACAGGAAGGTCAGTGAGGAGGGAGGGAGAGGAGCTGCTCCAGGCACCAGAGCACTGATATTTCTGCAGCCTGTGGTGAAGACCACGGTGAGGGAGGACGTCCCCCCACAGCCTATGAAAGTCCGTGGTAGAGCAGAGATCCATCCTGTGGAAGATCCAAAGCCACAGCACACTTGGTCGCAAGGCGCACTTGTTCATTTACTGCAGAGATTACAGATAAAATTGTCAGGGAGACCTATCAAGTCCCAAGGATCAGAATGAACAGCCTTGCACTCTGAACACCTTCTCAGTGGGAAGTTTAGGTGTGACTGCATCCAGATGTAGTTTAAGACTCTGTGAACAGTTTATTTTGAAAGACTATTATATGTATAATGAATCCTATATGTGACCTAGCTAAAACTTCAGTGTAGCATGCTGTTGCCGTGTCCTCACATGAACGACCTTCAGCTGTCACTTGGACTTCACAAAAGGCAAAAAGACCTGAGCAGTCTCAGGGAGGAGAAGGACAGAGGCAAGAGGAGAACCAGCCTGACATGGGCTGGGTGGGAATATGTGCCCTCACTGATGCATTTCTGAGAAAACACCGGTAGGCCTTTATAGACAGGCCAGAGGATGCCACGTTCCCCAGAAAGCACAGAGCCTTTTCTGAAGGAGCAAGAGATACCTTGGGAAAGACCCTGCTGCCCTCCCTGCCTCGCACAGATCATCTCAGTGTGCACATGTAGCTGTGTTTGGGGGAGGCTGTTCGCTGCCGTTAGGAGCTCAGCCGCACACAGCCCGCGCTGAGAAGAGGGGCTGAGCAAGGTCGGTGACTCCAAGTTGGAGCTCCTGCTGCCGGTGGTGTCAGTGTCGGTGCAGGTGTCGGTGTCAGGGCCGGAGTCGGTGCCGGTGTCAATGCCAGTGTCGGTGTGGGTGTCGGTGCCAGTGTCAGTGTCGGAGTCGGTGCCTGTTTCGGTGCCAGTGTCAATGCCGGTGTCGGTGTGGGTGTCGGTGCCAGTGTCGGTGTCGGAGTCGGTGCCCGTTTCGGCGCCGGTGTCTCTGTCGGTGCCGGTGCCGGTGTCCGTTTCGGTGTCGGTGTCGGTGTCGGTGCCGGTGTCGGTGTCGGTGTCAATGCCGGTGTCAATGCCGGTGTCGGTGTCGGTGCCCGTTTCGGTGTCGGTGTCAGTGCCGGTGCCTTTGTCGGTGCCGGTGTCGGTGTCAATGCCGGTGCCGGTGCCGGTGTCGGTGCCGGTGTCAATGTCGGTGTCAATGCCGGTGCCGGTGTCGGTGTCGGTGCCGGTGTCGGAAGCGCCCCGGCAGCCCGGGACGAGCGGGGCGAGGCGGCCCCGGCGGGCGGAGCGGCAGCGCCCCCCTGCTGGCCGCGGCCGGCGCTGTGGCCCCGGCCCCGCCCGGCCCCGCCCGCGGCGGTTCGTGCCCGGCCGCAGCCCCGGCTCCTCTGCCCGTGTCCCCCAGCGCGCAGTAATACACGGCCGCGTCCCCGCGCCGGGGCCGCCCGAGCCACAGCGCGCTGGAATGCCGGTCTGCCGACACCCACAGATGCCCGGCCTTTTCCGGCAACTCCTTGAACCCTTTGTGAGCGCTCACGAGGAGTTCGGGTCCTCGGCCCGGGAGCTGACGGTACCAGTAGATTAACTCGTTGGTCTGGATTTTGGGATGTGAGCAACTGATGTTGACGCCCGTGGCCTCGGTGGTCTCCAGCCGTGGCTCCTGCTGTACCCGGGCTCTCGCTGCAGCCACTGCCGGGGACAGAAAAAGCACAAACCTCAAATCCTACATTGCCCTTCTGCACAGAACAAATCCCGCAGAAGCAGTCAGGAATGTACAGGCTGATGAAGAAAACAGTTTCCAGGATTTCAAGACATGCAGGAATGGAAGTGTACATAAATCATTTGTGGAGAGATGAATGCATGAATGACAGGAGGATTGGGGAAGTCACTGGAAAATGGGAGGATGTGGGAGAAAGCACAAAAAGACAGAAAGAAAAGTAACAAGGGGGCAGGACTGACTGCGTGAGTTATATAGAAGGAATGTTTGTGCAAGGCTGTACAAAGATAACAACCCGGAGACTTCTTAGGGAGTATGGGATGGAGAAGAGGGAGGGATGAACAAGAGAATAGTTCGCGAGAAGAGGTCTGTGAAGAAGTCAAGTCGGACCGCAGCCTCCAGGGACATGTGGGATCAACCCGGCCCCAGCCGCGGCTCCCTTCGCCGCCGCGCCCGCTCACCGAGCAGCACCGCGGCCAGCGCCGCCAGCCCCGCGCCCCGACACCACCGCATCCCGCTGCTCCGCCGCCCGAGCACCGCTGCTCCCGCCAGCCCCGGCTCTCTGCTGCGGCCGTGCCGCCTCCTCTCCGACGCCTCCGGCTCCGCCCCGGCCGGGCTCAGACCCCGCCTCTCACGGCACCACCACAACGAGCGACACAAGAGTTATGCCATTGCCAGGAGCAGGACGCAGCTGTGTCCCATCCCACACACCACCGACACTGCATCGGAAGCACATCCACTCCGCGATTGGCAGCCCACGGGCGGCAGGATTGCCGAGCCTCTCGCCACGCCCACACGGCACAGCTCCTCCTTTTGCCCTCTGCAGCACTGTGAGAGCGGCTGTGTCCCGGCTGGGGCGGAGGGCACGGGGGCTGCCAGCCCTGCTGAGGCCCCTCCCGTGCTGTTTGTCCTGAGTTCAACTGATCCTCCAAGCGGGAGTGAAACCGTCCTTGTTGGGCCTGAAATCAGCATCAGAGGAGCGTGAGCTTTGGAGGGGCAGGAAAGGGAGGGCTCAGGAGACAGGGGCTGCATTTCAGTGCCTCTTGCCTTGAGACATCTGTAGCGGGCAGCTGCCGTCCCCACTCAGCTGCACTCAGGCTCCTTCTGGCCCTGGGAAGCTGCTGCTCTGTGCTGCTCAGGGCCAGAGCAGTGCTCAGTACCCCTGGCAGAGTCAGGAAATTCCCTCCCAAAGAGGGACACACATGCACAGACACAGGTTCGTGCACAGCAGCGTGGAGCCACACACAAATCTGTGCTTCACACGTGTCCATGCAAACGGGGCTGCTCCAAGAGCACACAAGGCAGGGACACACCTGGGAATACAAACACTCGAGGACTGTGCTGAGGACGTGTGGGGCCAAAAGCAGCAGGGCTGGAGTGTGGAAGGACAAGGTCCCAGGCAAGCACAAGGGCAATTTTTCTTTACTTCGAGACTGTGCAGTGTGGAAATTAGTAAAAATAGTCCGGAATATTTTCCCGAAGAAGTGCTAGGATGGGTGGGGTCAAAGCCATCAGACCTTTGTACACACATGGGGAGGTCCCTTCTGGTGAGCCTTGGGGTGAGCTCAATGTCTCTTCCCCAAGCTCAGGCTCTCACAGACACATCCCTCCCTCCCCTGGGTTGTTGCACAGCCGAGGAAGTTCCCTGCACCAGGGTGTCTTGCACAGCACAGAGGTACAAGGCACTGTCAGAGACCTCCACTTCCTCCACCTGCAGGACACTGTATTTCGCCGTGGTGTTCAGATGTGTGGTGATACGGCCGCTGTGCTTGGAGCCAGGTCCTGATTGATAGGAGACCAGCTGTGGGGCTCGGCCTTTCCTCATCTGGTACCAGAGTAATCCCCCAAAATTACTGATCTGGTATGTGCAGGTGGTCTGGAAGGGGTGTCTCTGCTTCACCATGACTTGTCCATCTTCCTGGGTGACCGTGATCTGCCCCATGGTGCCTGGAAGAAAGTGAATGTCAGCAGCTCCACAGGGAAGGACTATGGGAAGAAAAAGAAAATGGAGTGCAAAACCCTGGTTGGAGAAAACTCCCTGCCGTGTAGAGGAATCCTGAGAGATTTTGGGCAGCACTTCGGATCACTTTGCACAGCATGACCCAGAGAAGAGCTCTGTTGTGTCTGTCTCTTGCTCCTACTGCTCAGAGGATCAGGGAACAGCCTGTCATGCCTGAACTTTGTGTGCTGGAATCAGCACACCTCCAGCAGCCTCAGGAGCCCACCGAGGTACAGCAAAAGGATTCATCCTGCTTCCCCATTCCTGCCACCTCTGAGGGCTCCTCGATCCCTGAGTGCACACAATGCTGAGCTTGGAAAGAGGGAGCCCTGGTTGTGTTGCCAGCCCAGAGAACACTGGAAGCCATGGCAGAGCTGGCTCAGCCTGGAGGCAGAATGGGACACCCTGTTAATGTAATGAAAGGAGAATTCTGAGGTGCCTGGGGCAGGATTGACAGGATCTGGGAATTTACATTAAAACAGGAGCAATATGGGACTGCTGAGACAGCTGAGATTTGCTGTGGTGACTGCAGGAGGACCAGAAGAGAGAGGCGCAGGGAGATGGATAGAAGGCAAGAGAAAAGACAGAGAAGGGCTCTGAGGTTTCTCTTCTCTCCCTTCCCTTTTCCTTTACAAATCTAAGAGCTTCTTGAGCAAACACTTGCAAAACCACAAATAGAAGCAGAGATTTCTCAGCCTTTTCCCTCTATTCATTCATATTTCCCCACATGGTCCTCCTAAGACTCTTAAGAGTTTTCCTGGGGAGGAAGAAGAAGGGTGCCTTGGGGAAAAGCCAGGACTTACCCAGGAGCTGGCCCAGGAAGACCGTGAGGATGAGATAGGCGAGGTGCATGCCGAGACCAAGCTGCGTGTTTGCTGAGTGAGGAAGAGTCAGAAACCACCTCCCAGCCCCGAGATAACAGAGCTGCCGGAAACGACTCTCTGCGGGCAGCAAAGGAAGCACCGCGGGGGCGGAGCGGGGGGGGGGGGGGGCAGAGAAATGACCTGTCCTTCCAGTGCCTGAAATGCTCCTTCTGGGTTTCTCCCTCCTCCAGCAGCTGCCCCCGTGCCTCCCTCAGCCATTGGCGTTCTGACCATTCCGTGCCTCTGGGGCCTCAGCCATGGGAAGGGGCTGTTCCCTCCCAGCTCGCAGTGGAGTCCTCACCTCCCCAGCTGGAATCACCAGCTCTGCTGCACACCCAGTGCTGGGCATTTGGGAGGTCAGCGGCTTCTTCCCCGATGAGGTTTCTCAGCTCTCTGGGGTCACTGCTATTTTCTCTGGGAACAGGAGACTCCTCTGTCTCTGCCGCTTCTCCCCTGCTCTTCTTCATCTGCCTGGGATGAATGCCTCTCTCTCATGTTGCAGAAACAGGAGATGAGCCCTGCTGTGCAGCAGCCCAGGTTCTTTGCTGTGACTTGCTCTGGTGGGAAAATGCAGAGTGTGAGAGAGGAACGAGGCTCTTCTGCAGGGCTGCTGGATGCCACAAACCCAGAGGTGGCAATAACAACATATTCCATAGGGAAAGGGCTGAGATCAGCAGGGAACACGATGAAGGATCAGAGTGCTGCCTGCGGGGGATGGGGATGGGACAGCCCTGAGCCACAGGTCTAAAAGGGCAGGTGATGGGCTGGGGCTGGGCAGATACAGACCCTGACTCCCACACCCTTTTCCAGGGAAACTCGGAGTGATCCCAGGCACCCATCAGAGCACCGAAAACATATTGTTCATTTTGGTTATCTCTAATATGGATTTTGCTCTACAAACCTTCTACAGTGAGGTGAAAGATGATACAGGTAATGATAACGGTTATAAATGACAGCATTCTCATGGAAGTGCTGCACCTCCTCATGGTGTTAAAAGAGGTTTCTAGGGAAGTGGAGGGTCCTGACGCTGTCACAGACTTGCCAGGTGAAAGTGCAGGATCAAGCTTACTCTCCTGTGGCCTCTTGAGATGGGTCTGAATTTTAAGGCTTCAGAGCAGAGATAAGACACGTATAGGCAGATGAGGATTCTGTATTTGTGCTAAGAAGGGGAACCTATAACCATTCTTGCTGACCCAAGGGCCACATCACTGCAGTCTCTCCTTTCCTGGGGCTTGTGTCTCCTCTCTCATCATCCCTAACCCTTTGTCTGGCTTGGCTGCACCTGCCTCCACCTCAGTGTCAGCCTTCACAGCTTCTTCAGCACATCTGACTCCCTTCTCTCTTCATCCTCCAAGTAACTCTTAGAAGATTCAAGTCTCTCACTTTCACTTCTCCTTTGAAGCTCGATCATTCCTTTCATCCTCTCCTCGTGTTTTGGAATATTGAATCACATCATGGTTTATTTTGCAAGGGACCTCTTTTGGGGTCACTTTGTCCAAGCCCTTGCTCAGAAGGGCTTACATCGACCAAGCTGCCCAGGCCACATCAGGATGTCTTTTGGAGAACTCCAAGGCTGGAGACTCCACAGTCCCACATTGTGGAAAGCATTCCTTGGTGAGTGCTCCCTAATCCCACAAGACCCGCTCAAACCTCCATTATTGTCATGTTCCTCTTGTCATTTCTTGTCACTGACAAAGCCCAGCCTGAGCACCTTCACAGCAGTTTCCTAATGACCCATCAATTAGAAGCTCATGAGCTCTGAGCTCCCTCCTTCTCTCCCTTATCACCTACTGCCAGATTGGTGTCATTGTGTATTTTGTTTACCACTTTCCCTTTTCCTTGTTCTTCCCTTGGACAGGGAAATGGATGTGATGTGAGCCTTAGAGAACCAGACAGCTGCGCCTTTCACATGCCCTGGCAGCGGCTTCTGCTGGACTTGCTCAAGTGAGGGAGTTCCTGAAGATGCTGAAAGGCTGCTGTCCCCAAAGGAAATGGGGTCTCTAGAGCAAGTCTCTGGAGGGAAACCTCATGTGCAGCTCGGTCTTTCAAGTGTCTCCCTCCAACACTTGCAGCATTGCTAAATCTGCTTTTCAGGATGCCTGAGAAGTGACAAACGTGAAGGAATAGGGACCTATCAGTTTCAAGTGGAAGGTGTGTGTGACAGAGTCCTCCGATGATTTGAAATGCTCCTCTAATCCAACAGATTCATTGTTTTCCCTCCCAGATGTTCTACTGTTTCAGGATAATGCTGAATGCTCATCCAAGGGCATTTGGGGAAACCCGAGGATGAGAACAAAATGTAGAGAAGTGAAAGCCAACCTCAGGTGGGATTCAAAGTACACTTTCCTTACCGATCCATGTGGGAATAGTACTTCTCATCCACGTTCCAATATGTGGCAGAGACATTTCACCAAGAACAGAGATGGGGATTTTCCTGTCACCTCAGAAAGACTCCCTGCAAACATCTCTCATGCTGTGACCTACTGAGGTGGCAGAACTCCATTTATTAGACCATGTGTGCCTGTCAGTGCAGCTGCTTTGTCAGCTCCCAGCACAGATGCTGGCCTCAAGGCCCAGCTCTTCGCTTTGCAAAGCAGGCTGAGAATAGCAATGGACGTGCCCAGAGGGCCAAAGGCCGTGCCAGAGGCGCAGCCCGCAGCAGTTTCCTGCCGGGCAGAGGAGGCAGAGGCACGGAGGGCAGGCCGCGCAGTGTGTGCCGAGTGTGTAAGCGCAGCAGGCAGGCTGTGCGAGCCGTGTGTCCGGCGGCCGTGCGGGGCCGTGCCGGGCGCGGTGTGCGCGGGGCCGCTGCAGAGGAAGGAGCTGCGGAGCCGCCTGAGGCCCGGCGGGCGGAGCGGCAGCGCCCCCTGCTGGCCGCGGCCGGCGCTGTGGCCCCGGCCCCGCCCGGCCCCGCCCGCGGCGGTTCGTGCCCGGCCGCAGCCCCGGCTCCTCTGCCCGTGTCCCTCAGCGCGCAGTAATACACGGCCGCGTCCCCGCGCCGGGGCCGCCCGAGCCACAGCGCGCTGGAATGCCGGTCTGCCGACACCCACAGATGACCCGCAATGTCCGGCACCTCTTTGGACGCTTTCACAGTGACCGCCAAGAGTTCGGGGCCCCGGCCCGGGAGCTGACGATACCAGTGGATGTAATCGCTAGTCCCTATGTTGGGGTGTGAGCAGCTGATGTTGATGCCGGTGCTCTCGGTGGTCTCCAGTGATGGCTCCTGCTGTATCTGGCCTCTGGCAACAGCCACTGCAAGAGAAACGAAAAGGACAAACCTGAAATCCTATATTCCCCCCAGACCAGAACAAAGCCCGCAGGAGCACTCAGGAACATTCAGAGATGATGGGGAAAACAGCTCCCAGAGGTTTCAAGATATGCAGGAATGGAAGTTTCTCTGAATACTTGCTGCGGAGATGAATGCGTGAATGACAGGAGGATTGGGGAAGTCACGGGAAAATGGGACGATAGGAGAGAAAGCAAAACCAGAAAGAACGAAATGTAGCAAACGGCGAGGACTGACTTTGTGAATTATAAAGAAAGATAGAGAGGAAAGGAAAGTATGTCCAGGGTTGGACAAAGAATAGAATCCGGAGATTTCTCAGGGAGTGTGGGACGGATGAGAGGGAGGGATGAACGGGAGAATAGTTCGCGGGAAGAGGTCTGTGAAGAAGTCAAGTCGGACCGCAGACTCCAGGAACCTGCGGGATCACCCTGGCCCCGGCCGCGGCTCCCTTCGCCTCCACCCCCGCTCACCGAGCAGCACCGCGGCCAGCGCCGCCAGCCCCGCTCTCCGACACCGCCGCATCCCGCTGCTCCGCCGCCCGAGCACCGCTAATCCCGCCAGCCCCGGCTCTCTGCTGCGGCCGTGCCGCCTCCTCTCCGACGCCTCCGGCTCCGCCCCGGCCGGGCTCACACCCCGCCTCTCACGGCACCACCACAACGAGCGACACAAGAGTTTTGCCTTTGCCAGGAGCAGGACACAGCTGTGTCCCATCCCACACACCACCGACACTGCATCGGAAGCACATCCACTCCGCGATTGGCAGCCCACGGGCGGCAGGATTGCCGAGCCTCTCTCCATGCCCACACGGCACAGCTCCTCCTTTTGCCCTCTGCAGCACTGTGAGAGCGGCTGTGTCCCGGCTGGGGCGGAGGGCACGAGGGCTGCCAGCCCTGCTGAAGCCCCGCCCGTGCTGTTTGTCCTGAGTTCAACTGATCCTCCAAGCGGGAGTGAAACCGTCCTTGTTGAGCCTGAAATCAGTATCAGTGGAGCGTGAGATTTGGAGGGGCAGGAAAGGGAGGGCTCAGGAGACAGGGGCTGCATTTCAGTGCCTCTTGCCTTGAGACATCTGTAGCGGGCAGCTGCCGTCCCCACTCAGCTGCACTCAGGCTCCTTCTGGCCCTGGGAAGCTGCTGCTCTGTGCTGCTCAGGGTCAGAGCAGTGCTCAGTACCCCTGGCAGAGTCAGGAAATTCCCTCCCAAAGAGGGACACACATGCACAGACACAGGTTCGTGCACAGCAGTGTGGAGCCACACACAAATCTGTGCTTCACACGTGTCCATGCAAACGGGGCTGCTCCAAGAGCACACAAGGCAGGGACATACCTGGGAATACAAACACTCGAGGACTGTGCTGAGGACATGTGGGGCCAAAAGCAGCAGGGCTGGAGTGTGGAAGGACAAGGTCCCAGACAAGCACAAGGACAATTATTCCTTCCTTAGAGACTGTGCAATGCAGAGATGAACCAAAATAATCCAAAATACTTCCCCGAGGGATGTGCTAGGATGGGTGGGGTCAAAGCCATCAGACCATTGTACAGACGTGGGGAGGTCCCTTCTGGTGTGCATCGGGATGAGCTCAGGGTCCTTTCCCCAAGCTCAGCCTCTCACAGACACATCCCCTCCCTCCCTCCCTCCCCTGGGTTGTTGCACAGTCGAGGAAGTTCCCTGCACCAGGGTGTCTTGCACAGCACAGAGGTACAAGGCACTGTCAGAGACCTCCACTTCCTCCACCTGCAGGACACTGTATTTCCCCGTGGTGTTCAGATGTGTGGTGATACGGCCGCTGTGCTTGGAGCCAGGTCCTGATTGATAGGAGACCAGCTGTGGGGCTTGGCCTTTCCTCATCTGGTACCAGAGTAATCCCCTAAAATCACTGCTCTTGTATTTGCAGGTGGTCTGGAAGGGATGTCTCTGCTTCACCATGACTTGTCCATCTTCCTGGGTGACCATGACCTGCCCCATGGTGCCTGGAAGAAAGTGAATGTCAGCAGCTCCACACGGAAGGACTATAGGAAGCAAAATGATGTGGATACAAAACCCTGGTGGAGAAAATTCCTTGGCGTCTAAAGAAGTCCAGTTATTTTGGGCAGGAGTTGGGAGCTCTTTGCACAGCAGGGCCCAAAGGAGAGCTGGGCTGTGTCCCTGCTCTGCTCCTACTGCTCAGAGGACCGGGGAACAGCCTGTCATGCCTGAACTTTGTGTGCTGGAATCAGCACACCTCCAGCAGCCTGAGGAGCCCACCGAGGTACAGCAAAAGGATTCATCCTGCTTCCCCATTCCTGCCACCTCTGAGGGCTCCTCGATCCCTGAGTACACACAATGCTGAGCTTGGAAAGAGAGAGCCTTGGTTGTGTTGCCAGCCCAGAGAACACTGGAAGCCATGGCAGAGCTGGCTCAGCCTGGAGGCAGAATGGGACACCCTGTTATTGTAATGAAATGAGAACTCGGAGGCACCTGGGGCAGGTTTGACAGGATCTGGGAATTTACATTAAAATGGGCAGAATGTGGAACTGCAGAGACAGCTGAGATTTCCTGTGCTGACAGCAGGTCGATCAGAAGAGAGAGGCAGAGGCAGATGGATTGAAGGCAAGAGAAAAGACAGAGAAGGGCTCTGAGGTTTCTCTTCTCTTCTCTCTCCTTTCCCTTTTCCTTCACAAATCTAAGAGCTTCTTGAGCAAACACTTGCAAAACCACAAATAGAAGCAGAGATTTCTCAGCTTTTTCCCTCTATTCACTCATATTTCCCCACATAGTCCTGATAAGGCTGTTGTGGTTTTCCTGGGAAGAATAATAATAATAAGGATGCCTTGGGGAAAAGCCTGGACTTACCCAGGAGCTGGCCCAGGAAGACCGTGAGGATGAGATAGGCGAGGTGCATGCCGAGACCAAGCTGCGTGTTTGCTGAGTGAGGAAGAGTCAGAAACCACCTCCCAGCCCCGAGATAACAGAGCTGCCGGAAACGACTCTCTGCGGGCAGCAAAGGAAGCACCGCGGGGGCGGAGGGGGGGGCAGAGAAATGACCTGTCCTTCCAGTGCCTGAAATGCTCCTTCTGGGTTTCTCCCTCCTCCAGCAGCTGCCCCCGTGCCTCCCTCAGCCATTGGCGTTCTGACCATTCCGTGCCTCTGGGGCCTCAGCCATGGGAAGGGGCTGTTCCCTCCCAGCTCGCAGTGGAGTCCTCACCTCCCCAGCTGGAATTACCAGCTCTGCTGCACACCCAGTGCTGGGCATTTGGGAGGTCAGGGGCTTCTTCCCCAATGAGGTTTCTCATCTTCCCTTGCTGTCCTCAGCTCTCTGGGGTCATTGCTATTTCCTCTGGGAACAGGAGACTCCTCTGTCTCTGCCGCTTCTCCCCTGCCCTTCTTCATCCTGCCTGGTACAAACGCCTCTCTCCCATGTCCCTTACTCCCACCCCCTTTTCCAGGTCAACTCCAGAGCGATCCCATATTGGTTATTTTGGTTTACACCAAAACAGGTTTTTCACAAAAAACCTCTACAATGAGGAGAACCATGATGCAGGTAATGATAGTGGTTGTAATAGGAACATTCTCATGCAAGTGTTGCACCTCTCCACGGATTAGAAGGAGGTTTCTAGAGAAGTGCAGGGTCCACAGGTTATCACATATTTTCCAGGTGAAAGCTTACCCTGTTATGGGCTCCTTCGAAGATTGTGCCTTCTTAGGCTGCAGAGCAGACATAAGATGGTAAGAGATGTACAGGGAGATGAGGATTCTTCCCAGCATTTGTGCTGGGACTTGAAACTTACAATGGTTCTTGCTGATGCCAGAGACACATCACTGCAGTCTCTCCTTTCCTGGCGCTTGTGTCTCCTCTCTCATCATCTCTAACCCTTTGTCTCTGACAGAGCTCAGCCTGAGCCAATTCACAGCCACAGCCGCTGTTTCCTAAAGGCCCATCAGTTAGAGGTTGCTGAGCTCGGAGCTCCCTCCTTCTCTCCCTTATCACCTTCTGCCAGATTGGTGTCATTGTCTGCTTTGTTTGTCACTTTCCCTTTTCTTTGTTCTTCCCTTGGAAAGGGAAATGGGCGTGATGTGAGCCTTAGAGAACCAGATGTGAGTGCTAAAAGCCTGGCTGCAGAGAGATTTCTCAGTTTTCTGACAGTGTCTGTGTGAAAGCTTTGCTTTCTCACAGATGCTACGGGAAAAGAGTTGAGAGATTTTGTAAACTATGGTATTGTTACGATACCAAGGAGAAAATATCTGAAGTAAGTGTTGTTGGGTTCAGCCAATCCCTCTGGGGGGTGGTTGGTCAGTGAACCAATAACCTTATGTCGGTATCCAGCGTGCTAAGGTATATAAGCGAATTCGTAAAGTAATAAATTGTCGGTTTCTTCTCGTACTAAACCATCCATGTCGCTTTATTCCTCAGTCTTTGCTCGCTAGCGACAACCAGACAGCCTTGCCTTTCACCTGCCCTGACAGTGGCCTCTGCTGAACTTGCTCAAGTGAGGGAGCTCCTGAAGATGCTGAAAGGCTGCTGTCCACAAAGGAAATGGGGTCTCTAGAGCAAGTCTCTGGAGGGAAACCTCATGTGCAGCTTGGTCTTTCAAGTGTCTCCTTCCAGCACTTGCAGCATTGCTAAATCTGCTTTTCAGGATGCGTGAGAAGTGACAAACGTGAAGGAAAAGTGACCAATGAGTTTCAGGTGGAAGGCGGGTGTGACAGAGCCCTCCGATGATTTGAAATGCTCCTCTACTCCAACAGATTCATTGTTTTCCCTCCCAGATATTCTACTGTTTCACTGAGGTGTTGAATCCTCTCACGGCTGTTTGTGGACACCAGAGGATTAGAATCAAACGTAGTTAACTGAATTCCAGCCTCAGGTGGGATTCAAAGCACACCTTCCTTACACATCTAGATTGGAACGGTGCTTCTCATCCACGTTCCAGTACGTGTCAGAGACATTTCACCAGGGACAGAGATGGAGATTTTCCTGTCACCTCAGAAAGACTCCCTGCAAACATCTCTCATGCTGTGACCCACTGAGATGACAGCACTCCATTTATTAGACCATGTGTGCCTGTCAGTGCGGCTGCTTTGCCAGCTCCCAGCACAGATGCTGGCCTCAAGGCCCAGCTCTTTGCTCTGCAAAGCAGGCTGAGAATAGCAATGGACGTGCCCAGAGGGCCAAAGGCCGTGCCAGAGGCGCAGCCCGCAGCAGTTTCCTGCCGGGCAGAGGAGGCAGAGGCACGGAGGGCAGGCCGCGCAGTGTGTGCCGAGTGTGTAAGCGCAGCAGGCAGGCTGTGCGAGCCGTGTGTCCGGCGGCCGTGCGGGGCCGTGCCGGGCGCGGTGTGCGCGAGGCCGCTGCAGAGGAAGGAGCTGCGGAGCCGCCTGAGGCCCGGCGGGCGGAGCGGCAGCGCCCCCTGCTGGCCGCGGCCGGCGCTGTGGCCCCGGCCCCGCCCGGCCCCGCCCGCGGCGGTTCGTGCCCGGCCGCAGCCCCGGCTCCTCTGCCCGTGTCCCCCAGCGCGCAGTAATACACGGCCGCGTCCCCGCGCCGGGGCCGCCCGAGCCACAGCGCGCTGGAATGCCGATCTGCCGACACCCACAGATGACCCGCGATGTCCGGCAGCCCTTTGGACTCTTTGTTAGCACTCCCGAGGAGTTCGGGTCCTCGGCCCGGCAGCTGACGGTACCAGTAGATCAGTTCTGCCCTTGTATGTTGGGGTGTGAGCAGCTGATGTTGATGCCGGTGCCCTCCAAGGTCTCTGCAAACGGCTCCTGCTGTACCTGGGCTCTGCCTGCAGCCGCTGCCAAGAAAGGAGTAAGAAAGTCCAAAGCTCAGCTATGATCGTTCAGCTTTGTTGTTTCTTTTCCCACAGAGCCAGTCACGAGCAGGGGCAGTGAGACAGAACCAGACTTTTTTAAAATGGAGAGGAATGCATGTTATCAGGCATGGAGAGTGGTGCTGGTGTGGGTTGGAATTTGAAATTGATGCATGGAGGAATAAAAATGTCATCTGCATGGATGGATGGACAGCAAGAGGGAAAAGGGACAGGAGGGTTGGGTTTGCAATAGGGAATTATGGTAGGCTGAATTCAGAAGAAAAATAACTTTTGATGCACAGGAGGATGTGTGGATGTATGGAATAACGGACACATGCAGGAGATAAAGTTGTGCCTAGAGATATGAAACAATCAGAGGGAGGGATGAGAGAGGTCTTCGAGTAGAAAGAGAGGCAAGGGATGATGCTTGGAAAGAAGAGCGCGGATGTGTGGGTGGATGGATGAAGAGTAGACAGGGAAAGGAGTTGTTACAATGAAGGGTAGAGGGCTCTGAGCAGGGCAGGGGAAGGAGAAGGGTGCATTGAAAAGCAGGCACAGACGCAAGCAGGCTCATGTCAAGAGAGATGGGGACTCGGAGGGTTTGGAAAGCGGGATGAGATATGACAGAGAGACAAAGAAGGGGGTAAGAGATGTTGAAAGAGATAGAGGAGCTGGCGCCGGGATCCCCGGGGAACACCCCAAACCCAGCCCCGACCCTCATTCTCCGCCACAACCCCACGCACCGAGCAGCACCGCGGCCAGTGCCGCCAGCCCCGCGCCCCGACACCGCCGCATCCCGCCGCTCCGCCGGCCGAGCACCGCTGCCCCCGCCCAGCCCCGGCTCCCCTCGCCTTCCCTTTCCTTCTCTCGCCTCCTTTCCCCGTCGCTGCCGGCTCCGCCCCGGGGCTGAGCCCTGCGCCGGTGCCTCTCGGGCTCTCGCCCGGGCTCAGAACACTCAGGGGCTGTGCACGGGCACAGCTTGGTGTCTTGGCAAATGGTCTCTTCCCCTCTTCCAGCAAGAACATCCCAGCGAGAATCAGCCTGCACAGAACCAGCTGCAGCCTGAGGCAGCAGCAGTGCCCCGGCCCAGGAAATGGAGCAGCTTCCCGGAGCTGTTTCCGAGCACAGGGGCTGGAAAGATCCTGTAGATGGCAGAGAACCTCCCTTCAGCTGCAATTCTGCAGTCCCAGGACGATCCCTAAAACTTCTGTTGTGGCCAAAGGAGTTTGAGGAAAGAGGTGCACATGGGCGTGTGGGCATCAGGGGCAGGGTTTATTATTTCTTCTGGACTACTGCTTAATAAAACTCCCCATATTCCATCTCATGAGCACTCCAGAGAGCAGGTCCATCTTCTCTCTTTCCTCTCAAAAAGTAGTGCTAGAAAGCAAGAAAGTCAGCCTGAGACATCTCTTCTCCAAGAGAAGCAGGCCAACCCATTGTCCTCTCCTTGCATGTCGTGTTTGTCAGGCCTCTAATTGACTTGGTGGCCTTGGCTGGACTTGCTTCAGGATGTTGATTTCCTTCTTGGAACAAGGATCTCCAGCATGGATGCAGTACTCCAGATATTTTCTCACAAGGGCTGAAGGGACAGGGTCACCTTCTTGGACCTGCTGACAACACTTGGACACACAGAGCTCAGGGCGCAGTTGGCCTCCCTTGCTGCAAGTGCACATTGCTGTCTCATGTTCTGCTGGGTGTCTCCTGAAATCCCTCACTCTTTTCTGTGAGGGGTCTGTCCATGTCTTCTGAAGAAGAGCTGTGCCTGACAGTCAAGGCCTGTTCCTCTCACTGTGTGTTATCCATGGACTTCTGAGAGCTCCCCACTTTCCAGTACTCGTGGTGTTCATGAAAACATTAACAGTATTAACATTAACAGGGTCTTCCTACTGATTTCTGTTACTAGGCCTGGGCTTTGCATGAAAATAACAATTCTGAGCCTGGTAGAGCAGGCACTTCTCCACGCACCTTATCCCTGAACCCATTTGTCACTAATTTGGTCATAAGGAAACATGAGAGAGGCTGTGTTAGGCCTTGTGAAATTCTAGGTACAAATCTCCCCTGCTCTTCCCTTCTCTGCAGTGCCCATTACCTTGTGATAAAGGGATGAGCTTGGCCCTCAGCTACTCCCAAGCTGCAGCTCAAAAGCAGATCCATGAGGAGAAGAGTCAGCCCTGGCTGAGCTTGCCAGCTGAACTCCTGGCACTGGTGCCGCTGAGGTCACAAAAGGACAAGAAGAAGCCCTCAGCTGCACCACCTGCACATGGGATCTGAGCAGCACCTGCACGTTGGATCGATGCCCAGCCAGTCCCTGAGCAGTGATTGGCACCTCCTGGACCACTCCCCTCCAGTTTATACACTGAGCATGGCATCATATGGTATGGAAGATCCCTTTGGCAATGTGGATCAGCTGTCCTGGCCATGATCCCTCTTATCTTGCTGTGCACCTTGTCATTGGCAGGACATGAGGCACTGGAAAGTCCTTGACTGAGGGTAAGCACTACTGAGCCAGAACTAAACCATCAGTGTGTTGCAACATCATTCTCAGACTAAATCCAAAACACACCTCTGTGCCACCTTCTAAGAAGATGCAGCAGGATGTTCTGCCTTGGGAGGGGTAAAGCAGCTCAAACTTTGCCCTATTTGCAAAAGTGATCAGTGATGGGTGGGGAAGGGGGGGGGTCACACTGGTTTTGGTGTTGCAGAATGCTGAGAGCAGTCTGACTCGTCAATCCCAAAATCAAACATTCTGAAGAAGAAAAGTGTTTCCTGACACAAACTAACATTGGTGAGGATGTGGCAGGCAAAGTTCCTGACAAAGGAACCAACAAGCAATAGTACTGAAAACTTACCTAAAGCTGCTGAGCTAAGGGCTGCTGAGGCGGCGCAGCTCGACGAGCAACATCTGACTGACAGTCCCTCACTTTATGCTATAAAAACCCAGTCCCACTTTGAAAGGGCAGGGAGGTCTAACATACCTTTCTAGGAGTATGTTGGAAATACTCTCCTTGAGGGGGTGAATCCTCTCCAAGTCACTTCTCAAGGCAGGGCAAAAGAGATTTTCCCATGGTCATTTGTATAGGTGAGTTACATCAATATCTACTTAATAGTTATTGAGCTAACTTCGAAATGCTTGATTTGATGAATAGGGCACTATATTGGTAGTTATAACTCTCTATACATTGTAGTAAATCATTCTGATTAAAACCTTCTATCCTAATCATTATCATCATAGATCAAATTAGTAATTCCTTTTATTCATATAAATAATATATTTAGGTTGCCATTCTTAAACGAGTCCCTTCAAGGGAAACATGTCTGGGAACTGCACCTTGTGCAAACACCCACACCCAGAGTCAGACACACTGCTTCCCTTTGGCTGCAGGACTCCCAGCACAGCCCTCTTGGGTATAACCTCCTCACTCAAGATTAGGGTATGATGATTGACACTTGTGTGGGGATGAAAGTCCTCAGAAGGGTGAGGTGATCATCTTATAAACCCAGGAATGTTCCTGCGTTATCGAATGCATTGAAAAAGTGTTTGGGCGTCGTGAAAGATGTGGGATGTTTTGGGTAGGGAGCAGAGAGAGGGAAAGGGAAAGACAGAGGCTTTGGGACTGCAGGGTCACGAGGGTATCGGTGTCAATGTCGGTGTCGGTGTCAATGCCGGTGTCGGTGTCGGTGCCGGTGCCCGGTGCCGGTGTCGGTGCCGGTGTCGGTGCCGGGCGGCCGGTGTCCAATGCCGGTGTCAATGGCCGGTGTCAATGCCGGTGCCAGTGTCGGTGCCGGTGTCGGTGTCAATGCCGGTGTCGGTGTCGGTGCCGGTGCCCGGTGCCGGTGTCGGAAGCGCCCCGGCAGCCCGGGACGAGCGGGGCGAGGCGGCCCCGGCGGGCGGAGCGGCAGCGCCCCCTGCTGGCCGCGGCCGGCGCTGTGGCCCCGGCCCCGCCCGGCCCCGCCCGCGGCGGTTCGTGCCCGGCCGCAGCCCCGGCTCCTCTGCCCGTGTCCCCCAGCGCGCAGTAATACACGGCCGCGTCCCCGCGCCGGGGCCGCCCGAGCCACAGCGCGCTGGAATGCCGATCTGCCGACACCCACAGATGCCCGGCCTTTTCCGGCAGCTCTTTGAACCCTTTGTTAGCGCTCACGAGGAGTTCGGGTCCTCGGCCCGGCAGCTGACGTACCAGCAGATTAACTCGTTGGTCTGGATTTTGGGATGTGAGCAGCTGATGTTGATGCCGGTGCTTTCGGTGGTCTCCAGTGATGGCTCCTGCTGTATCTGGCCTCTGGCAACAGCCACTGCAAGAGAAACGAAAAGGACAAACCTGAAATCCTATATTCCCCCCAGACCTGCCCAGAACAAAGCCCGCAGGAGCACTCAGGAACATTCAGAGATGATGGGGAAAACAGCTCCCAGAGGTTTCAAGATATGCAGGAATGGAAGTTTCTCTGAATACTTGCTGCGGAGATGAATGCGTGAATGACAGGAGGACTGGGGAAGCCACGGGAAAATGGGACGATAGGAGAGAAAGCAAAAACAGAAAGAAAGAAAAGTAGCAAAGGGCGAGGACTGAGTTTGTGAATTATAAAGAAAGAAAGAGAGGAAAGGAAAGTATGTCCAGGGTTGGACAAAGAATAGAATCCGGAGATTTCTTACGGAGTGTGGGACGGAGGAGAGGGAGGGGTGAACGGGAGAATAGTTCCCGGGAAGAGGTCTGTGAAGAAGTCAAGTCGGACCGCAGCCTCCAGGAACCTGCGGGATCACCCTGGCCCCGGCCGCGGCTCCCTTCGCCACCACCCCCGCTCACCGAGCAGCACCGCGGCCAGCGCCGCCAGCCCCGCGCCTCGACACCGCCGCATCCCGCCGCTCCGCCGCCCGAGCACCGCTAATCCCGCCAGCCCCGGCTCTCTGCTGCGGCCGTGCCGCCTCCTCTCCGACGCCTCCGGCTCCGCCCCGGCCGGGCTCACACCCCGCCTCTCACGGCACCACCACAACGAGCGACACAAGAGTTTTGCCATTGCCAGATCCAAGAGACAGCTGTGTCCCATCCCACACACCACCGACACTGCATCGGAAGCACATCCACTCCGCGATTGGCAGCCCACGGGCGGCAGGATTGCCGAGCCTCTCTCCATGCCCACACGGCACAGCTCCTCCTTTTGCCCTCTGCAGCACTGTGAGAGCGGCTGTGTCCCGGCTGGGGCGGAGGGCACGGGGGCTGCCAGCCCTGCTGAGGCCCCGCCCGTGCTGTTTGTCCTGAGTTCAACTGATCCTCCAAGCGGGAGTGAAACCGTCCTTGTTGAGCCTGAAATCAGCATCAGAGGAGCGTGAGCTTTGGAGAGGCAGGAAAGGGAGGGCTCAGGAGACAGGGGCTGCATTTCAGTGCCTCTTGCCTTGAGACATCTGTAGCGGGCAGCTGCCGTCCCCACTCAGCTGCACTCAGGCTCCTTCTGGCCCTGGGAAGCTGCTGCTCTGAGCTGCTCAGGGCCAGAGCAGTGCTCAGTATCCCTGGCATAGTCAGGAAATTCCGTCCCAAAGAGGGACACACATGCACAGACACAGGTTCGTGCACAGCAGTGTGGAGCCACACACAAATCTGTGCTTCACACGTGTCCATGCAAACGGGGCTGCTCCAAGAGCACACAAGGCAGGGACACACCTGGGAATACAAACACTCGAGGACTGTGCTGAGGACGTGTGGGGCCAAAAGCAGCAGGGCTGGAGTGTGGAAGGACAAGGTCTCAGGCAAGCACAAGGACAATTTTTCTTTACTTAGAGACTGTGCAATGCAGAGATGAGCCAAAATAATCCAAAATACTTCCCCGAGGGAAGTGCTAGGATGGATGTTGTCAAAACCATCAGACCATTGTGCAGACGTAGGGAGGTCCCTTCTGGTGAACATCGGGATGCGCTCAGGGTCCCTTCCCCAAGCTCAGCCTCTCACAGACACATCCCCTCCCTCCCTCCCCTGGGTTGTTGCACAGTCGAGGAAGTTCCCTGCACCAGGGTGTCTTGCACAGCACAGAGGTACAAGGCACTGTCAGAGACCTCCACTTCCTCCACCTGCAGGACACTGTATTTCCCCGTGGTGTTCAGATGTGTGGTGATACGGCCGCTGTGCTTGGAGCCAGGCCCTGCGTGATAGGAGACCAGCTGTGGGGCTTGGCCTTTCCTCATCTGGTACCAGAGCAAGCCATTAAAATAACTGGTCTGGTATTTGCAGGTGGTCTGGAAGGGGTGTCTCTGCTTCACCATGACTTGTCCATCTTCCTGGGTGACTGTGATCTGCCCCATGGTGCCTGGAAGAAAGTGAATGTCAGCAGCTCCACACGGAAGGACTATAGGAAGCAAACTGATGTGGATACAAAACCCTGGTGGAGAAAATTCATTGGCGTCTAAAGAAGTCCAGTTATTTTGGGCAGAAGTTGGGAGCTCTTTGCACAGCAGGGCCCAAAGGAGAGCTGGGCTGTGTCCCTGCTCTGCTCCTACTGCTCAGAGGACCGGGGAACAGCCTGTCATGCCTAAACTTTGTGTGCTGGAATCAGCACACCTCCAGCAGCCTCAGGAGCCCACCGAGGTACAGCAAAAGGATTCATCCTGCTTCCCCATTCCTGCCACCTCTGAGGGCTCCTCGATCCCTGAGTACACACAATGCTGAGCTTGGAAAGAGGGAGCCCTGGTTGTGTTGCCAGCCCAGAGAACACTGGAAGCCACGGCAGAGCTGGCTCAGCCTGGAAGCAGAATGGGACACCCTGTTAACGTAATGAAATGAGAACTCTGAGGCGCCTGGAGCGGGTTTGACAGGATCTGGGAATTTACATTAAAATGGGAGCAATATGGGACTGCAGAGACAGCTGAGATTTCCGGTGGTGACTGCAGGTCGATCAGAAGAGAGGCACAGGGAGATGGATAGAAGGCAAGAGAAAAGACAGTGAAGGACTCTGAGGTTTCTCTTCTCTCCCTTCCCTTTTCCTTCACAAATCTAAGAGCTTCTTGAGCAAACACTTGCAAAACCACAAATAGAAGCAGAGATTTCTCAGCCTTTTCCCTCTCTTCAGTCTTATTTCCCCACACGGTCCTGGTATGGCTTTTGAGGTTTTCCTGGGGGGAAGAAGAAGAAGGGTGCCTTGGGGAAAAGCCAGGACTTACCCAGGAGCTGGCCCAGGAAGACCGTGAGGATGAGATAGGCGAGGTGCATGCCGAGACCAAGCTGCGTGTTTGCTGAGTGAGGGAGAGTCAGAAACCACCTCCCAGCCCCGAGATAACAGAGCTGCCGGAAACGACTCTCGGCGGGCAGCAAAGGAAGCACCGCGGGGGCGGAGGGGGGGCGCAGAGAAATGACCTGTCCTTCCAGTGCCTGAAATGCTCCTTCTGGGTTTCTCCCTCCTCCAGCAGCTGCCCCCGTGCCTCCCTCAGCCATTGGCGTTCTGACCATTCCGTGCCTCTGGGGCCTCAGCCATGGGAAGGGGCTGTTCCCTCCCAGCTCGCAGTGGAGTCCTCACCTCCCCAGCTGGAATCACCAGCTCTGCTGCACACCCAGTGCTGGGCATTTGGGAGGTCAGCGGCTTCTTCCCCAATGAGGTTTCTCATCTTCCCTTGCTGTCCTCAGCTCTTTGGGGTCATTGCTATTTCCTCTGGGAACAGGAGACTCCTCTGTCTCTGCCGCTTCTCCCCTGCCCTTCTTCATCTTACCTGGTACAAACGCCTCTCTCCCATGTCCCTTACTCCCACCCCCTTTTCCAGGTCAACTCCAGAGCGATCCCATATTGGTTATTTTGGTTTACACCAAAACAGGTTTTTCACAAAAAACCTCTACAATGAGGAGAACCATGATGCAGGTAATGATAGTGGTTGTAATAGGAACATTCTCATGCGAGTGTTGCACCTCTCCACGGATTAGAAGGAGGTTTCTAGAGAAGTGCAGGGTCCACAGGTTATCACAGATTTTCCAGGTGAAAGCTTACCCTGTTATGGACTCCTTCAAAGACCGTGCCTTCTTAGGCTGCAGAGCAGACATAAGATGGTAAGACATGTACAGAGAGATGAGGATTCTTCTCAGCATTTGTGCTGGGACGTGAAACTTAACAACGGTTCTTGCTGATGCCAGAGACACATCACTGCAGTCTCTCCTTTCCTGGCCTTTGTGTCTCCTCTCTCATCATCTCTAACCCTTTGTCTCTGACAGAGCTCAGCCTGAGCCAATTCACAGCCACAGCCGCTGTTTCCTAAAGGCCCATCAGTTAGAGGTTGCTGAGCTCGGAGCTCCCTCCTTCTCTCCCTTATCACCTACTGCCAGATTGGTGTCATTGAGTGCTTTGTTTGTCACTTTCCCTTTTCTTTGTTCTTCCCTTGGAAAGGGGAAATGGACATGATGTGAGCCTTAGAGAACCCATAGACACTCTGGCCTTTCACATGCCCTGACAGTGGCCTCTGCTGAACTTGCTCAAGTGAGGGAGTTCCTGAAGATGCTGAAAGGCTCCTGTCCCCAAAGGAAATGGGGTCTCTAGAGCAAGTCTCTGGAGGGAAACCTCATGTGCAGCTCAGTCTTTCAAGTGTCTCCCTCCAACACTTGCAGCATTGCTAAATCTGCTAAATCTCAGGATGCCTGAGAAGTGATAAACGTGAAGGAAAAGTGACCAATGAGTTTCAGGTGGAAGGTGGGTGTGACAGAGCCCTCCGATGATTTGAAATGCTCCTCTACTCCAACAGATTCATTGTTTTCCCTCCCAGATATTCTACTGTTTCACTAAGGTGCTGAATCCTCTCACGGCTGTTTGTGGACACCTGAGGATTAGAATCAAACGTAGTTAACTGAATTCCAGCCTCAGGTGGGATTCAAAGTACACCTTCCTTACACATCCAGATTGGAACGGTGCTTCTCATCCACGTTCCAGGACATGTCAGAGACATTTCACCAGGGACAGAGATGGAGATTTTCCTGTCACCTCAGAAAGTCTCCCTGCAAACATCTCTCATGCTGTGACCCACTGAGATGACAGCACTCCATTTATCAGACCATGTTGGCCTGTCAGTGCAGCTGCTTTGTCAGCTCCCAGCACAGATGCTGGCCTCAAGGCCCAGCTCTTTGCTCTGCAAAGCAGGCTGAGAATAGCAATGGACGTGCCCAGAGGGCCAAAGGCCGTGCCAGAGGCGCAGCCCGCAGCAGTTTCCTGCCGGGCAGAGGAGGCAGAGGCACGGAGGGCAGGCCGCGCAGTGTGTGCCGAGTGTGTAAGCGCAGCAGGCAGGCTGTGCGAGCCGTGTGTCCGGCGGCCGTGCGGGGCCGTGCCGGGCGCGGTGTGCGCGGGGCCGCTGCAGAGGAAGGAGCTGCGGAGCCGCCTGAGGCCCGGCGGGCGGAGCGGCAGCGCCCCCTGCTGGCCGCGGCCGGCGCTGTGGCCCCGGCCCCGCCCGGCCCCGCCCGCGGCGGTTCGTGCCCGGCCGCAGCCCCGGCTCCTCTGCCCGTGTCCCCCAGCGCGCAGTAATACACGGCCGCGTCCCCGCGCCGGGGCCGCCCGAGCCACAGCGCGCTGGAATGCCGGTCTGCCGACACCCACAGATGACCCGCAATGTCCGGCACCTCTTTGGACGCTTTCACAGTGAACGCCAAGAGTTCGGGGCCCCGGCCCGGGAGCTGACGATACCAGTAGATATAATCGCTAGTCCCTATGTTGGGGTGTGAGCAGCTGATGTTGATGCCGGTGCTCTCGGTGGTCTGCAGTGACGGCTCCTGCTGTACCTGGCCTCTGGCCACAGCCACTGCCACGGAGAAAAGAAGAATCATTTTCCATCAGCAGCAAATGCCATACGCGCAGACAGAGGAGAGGGCAGAGGAGGACAGATCTGAGCTCGGTGGGATATGTTCTGAGAATAAAGCATGCAGAGATTATTTCTCCAAGAATGATTGCTTGGAAATCAGAATGTGGGATACTTCGGAGAAGACTCAGACTGCAGAAGAGGAGATTGGAATGAGGAAAAGGGATTGGCTGCAATGAATGGGTGGGTGGATGAATGAACGAATCCATGAACGGCTAAAGAACTGGAGTAATAAAACCGGCAAGTTCGGAGGGAATGGATTCATTAAGGAGAGAAGGGATGAGGGCAGTGGGTGAAAAAGGAGCGAGGAGTAGCAGGAGTGCCAGAGACGAATCCCGAGCGCAGTGCTGATCCCAGGCAGCCCCAGCCCCAGCCCCAGCCCCGGCCTCGGCCACCTCCACTGCCACCCCCGCGCACCGAGCAGCACCGCGGCCAGCGCCGCCAGCCCCGCGCCCCGACACCGCCGCATCCCGCTGCTCCGCCGCCCGAGCACCGCTGCTCCCGCCAGCCCCGGCTCTCTGCTGCGGCCGTGCCGCCTCCTCTCCCCTCCGCCTCCACTTCTCCACTCTCCTCTCCGCCGCCGCCAGCTCCGCCCCGGGGCTGAGCCCTGCGCCGACGCCGCTCGGGCTCTCGCCGAGTCCTGGAGGGGAACGGGGGGGAGGCGAGAGCGGTGGGAGTGGGGCGGCGGTCGGGTCTCTGCACTTCGGAGGCGGCGGGGCCGGGGTTGGTGTCAGGGGATCGGCTGGTACCGTGGAGCTCAAGATTGACAGTCTATGTGCTCCTTTCTCTCCCATAATCTGTTCCTTCACATCCCCTCTTTGCTGTCACGTGGCGAATCCTGAATTGTCCTTCAGGGCACTCAAAAGAAATCCACTCGCGTGGATACAGGAGGTGGACAGGAACCCTCGGTTTGTCTCCCTGTCCACGAATCCAACTTGATGCGGCACAGGGGGGAGTAACTTTGCACTGGCCTGGAGAGACGTCTGTGTGCGTCTGCGTGTGTGTGTGTGTGTGTGAGCACTCGCAGCCATGGTGAAGCACTCCCAACACTCCAGACGGAATTAAGCTGAGAATCCAAACTTGGGTGAAACCATCCTTGTTGGGGCCTGCAGTTGGCAGCGGGAGAGCGTGATGCTTAGAGCAGCTGGAAAAGGAGGGCTCAGGAAGCCGGGACTGCATTTCAGCGCCTCTTCCCTGGACAAATCTCCTGCAGGCTGCTACATCACTGTTCAACTGCATACAGGCTCCTTCTGAATCTGGGAAAATGCTGCTCTGTGATGCTTAGGGCAGAGCAGTGGACAGTGTCTCCAGTGTGATCAACGCATTTCACTTGTTGAATAACACACACACACACACACACACACACACACACACGCACACATATGCAGAGGCTCCTGGAGGCTCCTGCACATTGGTGTGGATTTGTGCATGGATTTGTGCTCCCACATGGATTCCTGTGGACCCTGGCTGCACAGAAGCGTACACAACCAGGAACACAGGCAAGAACACAACCAAGCATGGACGCTGCTGAGGACACCTGGGAACAATTGTGGCAGGGCTGGAGCCTTGTGGGGAAGGACAAGGAGTCAGGCAAGGCCATTGCATAGTTTGTGTACTCACAGGCTGAACAGAGGATAAGATGTCAAACAAGGCCTGAATACTTTCCTGAAGGCAGTTTTAACAGGACAGGGTTGAAACCAGCTGCCCAATGCCCACATGTGGGCAGGCAAAACCCGGTGACCATCAGGGTGTGCTGAGGAGTGAAGAAGGGAGGGCATACATGTAAGTGTGTGGGAATAGATATGTGTTGGGATGTACTTTATGTGTGCACATCTCTGTACAGGAACGTTCATGTAGATGTGCGTGCGAAGACTTGGGTGCAGGAGCAGAAAACAGGAGTGAGCATGTGTGTTTTGTATATCTGTGGGTACACGCCGGAAGGAGAAGTGTCTGTGCCTGGGGCAATGTGTATGCACACACCTCTCCCTAAATGCAGAGGTATGAGTCACTCTTCGGGTGTGTGCAAGCTCCAGAGTTTGTTTGTGGTACCGTGAACTTGTGTATGTGCAAATGGATGGATGAGTTCTTTAATTACTTCTTCTTCTACTCTGGGTGCTGCTTTATTCCCAGAAAGGCTTCAGGGAGGCTCAGGGATGGGATGGAACTGGGGAGAAGTGACACCAGTTAAAATGAGGACAAATAGGCATTGGGTGTGTCAGCCTTTTCCCTGTCATTTGTCAGCAGGTCCCCTTCCTCACCGAGCAACGAGCCAGCATCTCCTGAGCCTTCCTTTGGCTGCCAATAGGCCCAGAAATACCTTCCCTGATTCCCTTGACCCTACCTGCAGTTTTCCTCTCCAGCAGAATTGTGCACGTTGCAGGGGAGCAGCCTTGTGCCCGGAGGAGTCTCCCGCGGAAAGGCCAGCCCGTGTGCTGGGCCCGTGGTCGCTCCCGGCCGGGGTCCCGCGGGTCCAGCGCGCGGCTCGGTCCCTGCCCCGCCCGGCGGCGCGAGCCGGGAGCCGGAGCGGCCCCTGCTGGCCGCGGCCGGCGCTGTGGCCCCGGCCTCCGCCCGGCCCCGCCCGCGGCGGTTCCGTGCCCGGCCGCAGCCCCCGGCTCCTCTGCCCGTGTCCCTCAGCGCGCAGTATACACGGCCGCGTCCCCGC
Organism: Lycocorax pyrrhopterus obiensis; assembly: GCA_014706295.1. Lineage (NCBI taxonomy): Eukaryota > Metazoa > Chordata > Aves > Passeriformes > Paradisaeidae > Lycocorax > Lycocorax pyrrhopterus. The sequence continues at coordinate 46,310 of JACSVZ010000064.1, forward strand.
GCCGGGGCCGCCCGAGCCACAGCGCGCTGGAATGCCGGTCTGCCCGACACCCACAGATGACCCTCTGCTCCAGCACCGGTTTTATGCCTCGGACAGCCGTTTCTATCAGCTGGAGTGGTTGGTCGGGGAATTGACGATACCAATGAGTAGAGTCTGCTAGTAATTTTGGGGTGCAAGCAAGTGAGGTTCAGGCCGGTGCCCCTCGGTGGTCTCTGCCCACGGCCTCTGCTGCACTTGGTCTGTGTCTGCAGCCACTGCTGGGAAAGAAGGAAGAAAAGACAAAGATCGTCAACTCCGTGCCATTCTGAGTGCTCTTTTGCCAGACGGAGTCAGGAACAGTGTCCACAAGGCAGAGCCAGACTGGACGTGAATATGAGGGAATTCGAAATTCATGCATGCAGAGATCAGGCAGAAGTCAGGTCCACACATGCACGGATGGGTAG
>JACSVZ010000064.1:46762-60851 GCA_014706295.1 Lycocorax pyrrhopterus obiensis
ATCCAAACTTGGGTGAAACCATCCTTGTTGGGCCTGCAGTTGGCAGCGGGAGAGCGTGATGCTTAGAGCAGCTGGAAAAGGAGGGCTCAGGAAGCCGGGACTGCATTTCAGCGCCTCTTCCCTGGACAAATCTCCTGCAGGCTGCTACATCACTGTTCAACTGCATACAGGCTCCTCTGAATCTGGGAAAATGCTGCTCTGTGATGCTTAGGGCAGAGCAGTGGACAGTGTCTCCAGTGTGATCAACGCATTTCACTTGTTGAATAACACACACACACACACACACACACACACACACACACGCACACATATGCAGAGGCTCCTGGAGGCTCCTGCACATTGGTGTGGATTTGTGCATGGATTTGTGCTCCCACATGGATTCCTGTGGACCCTGGCTGCACAGAAGCGTACACAAACCAGGAACACAGGCAAGAACACAACCAAGCATGGACGCTGCTGAGGACACCTGGGAACAATTGTGGCAGGGCTGGAGCCTTGTGGGGAAGGACAAGGAGTCAGGCAAGGCCATTGCATAGTTTGTGTACTCACAGGCTGAACAGAGGATAAGATGTCAAACAAGGCCTGAATACTTTCCTGAAGGCAGTTTTAACAGGACAGGGTTGAAACCAGCTGCCCAATGCCCACATGTGGGCAGGCAAAACCCGGTGACCATCAGGGTGTGCTGAGGAGTGAAGAAGGGAGGGCATACATGTAAGTGTGTGGGAATAGATATGTGTTGGGATGTACTTTATGTGTGCACATCTCTGTACAGGAACGTTCATGTAGATGTGCGTGCGAAGACTTGGGTGCAGGAGCAGAAACAGGAGTGAGCATGTGTGTTTGTATATCTGTGGGTACACGCCGGAAGGAGAAGTGTCTGTGCCTGGGGCAATGTGTATGCACACACCTCTCCCTAAATGCAGAGGTATGAGTCACTCTTCGGGTGTGTGCAAGCTCCAGAGTTTGTTTGTGGTACCGTGAACTTGTGTATGTGCAAATGGATGGATGAGTTCTTTAATTACTTCTTCTTCTACTCTGGGTGCTGCTTTATTCCCAGAAAGGCTTCAGGGAGGCTCAGGGATGGGATGGAACTGGGGAGAAGTGACACCAGTTAAAATGAGGACAAATAGGCATTGGGTGTGTCAGCCTTTTCCCTGTCATTTGTCAGCAGGTCCCCTTCCTCACCGAGCAACGAGCCAGCATCTCCTGAGCCTTCCTTTGGCTGCCAATAGGCCCAGAAATACCTTCCCTGATTCCCTTGACCCTACCTGCAGTTTTCCTCTCCAGCAGAATTGTGCACGTTGCAGGGGAGCAGCCTTGTGCCCGGAGGAGTCTCCCGCGGAAGGCCAGCCCGTGTGCTGGGCCCGTGGTCGCTCCCGGCCGGGGTCCCGCGGGTCCAGCGCGCGGCTCGGTCCCTGCCCCGCCCGGCGGCGCGAGCCGGGAGCGGAGCGGCCCCTGCTGGCCGCGGCCGGCGCTGTGGCCCCGGCCCCGCCCGGCCCCGCCCGCGGCGGTTCGTGCCCGGCCGCAGCCCCGGCTCCTCTGCCCGTGTCCCTCAGCGCGCAGTAATACACGGCCGCGTCCCCGCGCCGGGGCCGCCCGAGCCACAGCGCGCTGGAATGCCGGTCTGCCGACACCCACAGATGACCCTCTGGCTCCAGCACCGGTTTTATGCCTCGGACAGCCGTTTCTATCAGCTGGAGTGGTTGGTCGGGGAATTGACGATACCAATGAGTAGAGTCTGCAGTAATTTTGGGGTGCAAGCAAGTGAGGTTCAGGCCGGTGCCCTCGGTGGTCTCTGCCCACGGCCTCTGCTGCACTTGGTCTGTGTCTGCAGCCACTGCTGGGAAAGAAGGAAGAAAAGACAAAGATCGTCAACTCCGTGCCATTCTGAGTGCTCTTTTGCCAGACGGAGTCAGGAACAGTGTCCACAAGGCAGAGCCAGACTGGACGTGAATATGAGGGAATTCGAAATTCATGCATGCAGAGATCAGGCAGAAGTCAGGTCCACACATGCACGGATGGGTAGAGAAAGGAGGAGTTAAAGTGAAGAACAGAATGCTGTATTCAGGGCAAAAGAAATGCTGAACGTACAGGGCAAAATATAGGTGTATGGAAAAGCAGGCACACATGCAAGCAGGATATACCGACACAAATTATGAAGACTTCTCGGGTAAGAGAGGGCAGACAGGCAGGGAGAGGGAAAGAGTTGAGGAGGAGCGGGAACAGCCCGCGCCAGTCTCCCTGGGGAATGCGCCAGTCTCCCTGGGGAATACCCCAGCCCCAGCTCCAGCCCCGGCGCCCACCGTGTCAAACCCACGCACCGAGCAGCACCGCGGCCAGCGCCGCCAGCCCCGCGCCCCGACACCGCCGCATCCCGCCGCTCCGCCGCCCGAGCACCGCTGTCCCTGCCAGCCCCGGCTCTCTGCTCCGGCAGCGCCGCCTCCTCTCCTCTGCTCTCCCCTCCGCCGCCGCCAGCTCCGCCCCGAGGCTGAGCCCTGCGCAGGTGCCGCTCGGGCTCTCGCCGGGTCCTGGCTGGATGCGGGGGGCGGGGAGGCGAGAGCGGTGGGAGCGGGGCGGCGGTCGGAGCTGTGGCCCACAGAAACAGCGGGGTCGAGTGTCCCGGGGAGCACAGGACTGACAGATTATTTTCTCCCTTCTCCCCCATCAACTATTCCTTCCCGTTCCCCCTCCACTGGCACGTGGGGATTTCCGAATTGTCCTTCAGGGCACGCGTTTGTAAGAACAGACAAGGGGCACAAGAGGCAGAGGGCCCTGCTGAGCTCAAGACCCTGGGCTCATTTCCTGTCTAAGAGAGCATCCGTGCTGGCAACGATTGACAAGGCAGAAAAACAGTTGTGCAATATCAGAGGGAAGAGACGAGTGGGATTCTGTGAGAGAAACAACTCTGCAGTCAGGAAGGTCAGTGAGGAAGGAGGGAGAGGAGCTGCTCCAGGCACCAGAGCACTGATATTTCTGCAGCCTGTGATGAAGACCATGGTGAGGGAGGGTTGTCCCCCCACAGCCTATGAAAGTCCGTGGTAGAGCAGAGATCCATCCTGTGGAAGATCCAAAGCCACAGCAGGTGGATGTGTCGTTAAGGAAGATGTGACCCCGTGGAAAGCCCCCACGGGAGCGAGGTCCTGGCAGGACTATGTCCCCATGGAGAGGAGCCCATTCCGGAGCTGATTTTCTGGCAGGACCTGTGGACACATGGGGGACCCATCCTGGGGGCATCTCTTCCTGAAAGACTGCACTCCGTGGACAGGACGCGTTCTGAAGCAGTTGGTGAAGAACTACGCAGCCCATAGAAAGGACCTGTGTTGGAGAGTTTCTTGCAGGATTGTCTCGCATGGGAGGGACAAGAGGCTGGAGCAGGGAAAGAGCATGAGGAAGGATATGAACTGAATGCATCCCTGTCGCACTTGGACACGAAAGAACCACGCAGACACCTTGTCAGGAGAGAAGCAAGGAAAAGAGGGGGTCAGAGACCCCGAGCTTTATTATATATGTTCTTAAAAACCACCGTGGATTGGAGGGGAGAAATTACCACCCCTCAATCACACTGGTTAAAAGAAAAGTCCATCAAATGTCTGCGCCTAGGAGAATGGAATGAAAAACAATAAAGTACGGTTAACAATACATGGCTATGTTTACAGAAAGTGCGTGAGAAACTGTTACAGAAAATGAAAACATCGAAGAGCTGCAAACTCAGAGCAACACATCCCCCATTTCCTGTCCCCTGTGTGGGGTCTAGGCAGAAATTCAGGAGTGAAGTTTAGCCTGGAAGGAAAGGAGGAGAGTGAAGAAAGCGGTTTTGGGTTTGCTCTTATTTCTCCTTATCCTCTTCTAAATTTGTAAATCAATAAAATTAATTTCCCCAAGTCAACCCAGTTTTTCCCATGACAGTAGCTGGTGAGGGATCTCCCTGTCCTTATCTGAACCCCTATTCGTTTCACTGCAATTTCCCTCCTGTCCTGTTGATAGAGGGGAAGTGATAAAGCAGCTTGGGGGCCGTCTGACACTCTGCCAAGGTCAACTCACCCCCAACAGTCCATGCTCATGCTGGAGCAGCATCGCAGAAGAAATGCTCAGCAATGTTTTAGTGCACAAAGGACATTCCAGCAGCAGTGACACCGGGAAGGAGATGTCCGCAGAGCTCACTGCCCATGCCAAAAGCACTGGCAGGCAGTTGGCTTCCTTTGTCATGATAGTGTTTTTCACCAAGCAGTTTGCAGACGGTGCCATAATGCCAGAAGGACATGGCTGAGAGGATCAGGAACTCGGTCATACCCAGGAAGAAGTGGGAGAATGAAATCAGGAAATGCAAATGGTAGTGCTGGTGACAAGGAATGACTCCAGCATCTGAGGGTGACACAGCAGATCTCCAAGAAGGAAAGCCTAGAAAGGAATAATGTATCAGGATCTTCAGGGGCTGCTCAGGACTCAAGGTGGCAAGGATGAGGTGATTCCCACTACAGTTAGGAGACCCATGGAGAAATAAAAACAACGGGTCCATGTGGCACGTGGGGACCTCACCCTGTCTGACTGATTTTGTGTTTCCTTTGGCACAATGCACTATTCTGGTTGGAACAGCTTTTTGGGGTCCAGAAGGAATCAGTTACCCTGGCAGAAGCAGGAAGCAAAAGTGTCCTGGGCTAAGTTCTTTGTGTCTGTTGGTGTCAGAGAAATAAAATCAACCATGACTAGAAGGCAAGGGAACCACTCTACCTGGCCCTGGCAGGGCTGAGGAGCACGTGGCAGAACACAGAAAAGAGAATTTGGCTGAGCTCTGACAAGCATTTCTAGTATGGTGGAATGGACCTTTGTCAGGTAAGGGCTGACTGTGGCCTGTGGCAACTCATTCCATGTCTGGTAACTTCTGTTTCTCTTGGTTTTCAATTGCCCAGTTCCCAATTGCCGAATTTAAATGCACAAGGAGTTGCATGAACGGAGATATGCATTCTTCTCATAAGAGACAGGCAGCAGTATAATTCATTAAAGTAAAACAGAGACTTAACAAAATTCGATGGTAAATGCAAGAAGAGTTTAACAGGATTTGGTGGCAAGGCACACTTGTTCATTTACTGCAGAGAATACAGATAAAATTGTCAGGGAGACCTATCAAGTCCCAAGGATCAGAATGAACAGCCTTGCACTCTGAACACCTTCTCAGTGGGAAGTTTAGGTGTGACTGCATCCAGATGTAGTTTAAGACTCTGTGAACAGTTTATTTTGAAAGACTATTATATGTATAATGAATCCTATATGTGACCTAGCTAAAATTTCAGTGTAGCATGCTGTTGCCGTGTCCTCACATGAACGACCTTCAGCTGTCACTTGGACTTCACAAAAGGCAAAAAGACCTGAGCAGTCTTAGGGAGGAGAAGGACAGAGGCAAGAGGAGAACCAGCCTGAGACGGGCTGGGTGGGAATATGTGCCCTCACTGATGCATTTCTGAGAAAACACCGGTAGGCCTTTATAGACAGGCCAGAGGATGCCACGTTCCCCAGAAAGCACAGAGCCTTTTCTGAAGGAGCAAGAGATACCTTGGGAAAGACCCTGCTGCCCTCCCTGCCTCGCACAGATCATCTCAGTGTGCACATGTAGCTGTGTTTGGGGGAGGCTGTTCGCTGCCGTTAGGAGCTCAGCCGCACACAGCCCGCGCTGAGAAGAGGGGCTGAGCAAGGTCGGTGACTCCAAGCTGGAGCTCCTGGTGCCGGTGGTGTCAGTGTCGGTGCAGGTGTCGGTGTCGGTATCAGTGCCGGAGTCGGTGCCGGTGTCAATGCCAGTGTCGGTGTGGGTGTCGGTGCCAGTGTCAGTGTCGGAGTCGGTGCCTGTTTCGGTGCCAGTGTCAATGCCGGTGTCGGTGTGGGTGTCGCTGCCAGTGTCGGTGTCGGAGTCGGTGCCCGTTTCGGCGCCGGTGTCTCTGTCGGTGCCGGTGCCGGTGTCCGTTTCGGTGTCGGTGTCGGTGTCGGTGTCGGTGCCGGTGTCGGTGTCGGTGTCAATGCCGGTGTCGGTGTCAATGCCGGTGCCGGTGCCGGTTTCGGTGTCGGTGTCGGTGTCGGAAGCGCCCCGGCAGCCCGGGACGAGCGGGGCGAGGCGGCCCCGGCGGGCGGAGCGGCAGCGTTCCCTGCTGGCCGCGGCCGGCGCTGTGGCCCCGGCCCCGCCCGGCCCCGCCCGCGGCGGTTCGTGCCCGGCCGCAGCCCCGGCTCCTCTGCCCGTGTCCCTCAGCGCGCAGTAATACACGGCCGCGTCCCCGCGCCGGGGCCGCCCGAGCCACAGCGCGCTGGAATGCCGGTCTGCCGACACCCACAGATGACCGGCCTTTTCCGGCAACTCCTTGAACCCTTTGTTAGCGCTCACGAGGAGTTCGGGTCCTCGGCCCGGCAGCTGACGGTACCACTGGATCCAATCGTAGGACTGGATTTTGGGATGTGAGCAGCTGATGTTGACGCCCGTGCCCTCGGTGGTCTCCAGCCGTGGCTCCTGCTGTACCCGGGCTCTCGCTGCAGCCACTGCCGGGGACAGAAAAAGCACAAACCTCAAATCCTGCATTGCCCTTCTGCACAGAACAAATCCCGCAGAAGCAGTCAGGAATGTACAGGTTGATGAAGAAAACAGTTTCCAGGATTTCAAGACATGCAGGAATGGAAGTGTACATAAATCATTTGTGGAGAGATGAATGCATGAATGACAGGAGGATTGGGGAAGTCACTGGAAAATGGGAGGATGTGGGAGAAAGCACAAAAAGACAGAAAGAAAAGTAACAAGGGGGCAGGACTGACTGCGTGAGTTATATAGAAGGAATGTTTGTGCAAGGCTGTACAAAGAATACAACCCGGAGACTTCTTAGGGAGTATGGGATGGAGAAGAGGGAGGGATGAACAGGAGAATAGTTCGCGAGAAGAGGTCTGTGAAGAAGTCAAGTCGGACCGCAGCCTCCAGGGACCTGCGGGATCACCCTGGCCCCAGCCGCGGCTCCCTTCGCCGCCGCGCCCGCTCACCGAGCAGCACCGCGGCCAGCGCCGCCAGCCCCGCGCCCCGACACCGCCGCATCCCGCTGCTCCGCCGCCCGAGCACCGCTGCTCCCGCCAGCCCCGGCTCTCTGCTGCGGCCGTGCCGCCTCCTCTCCGACGCCTCCGGCTCCGCCCCGGCCGGGCTCACACCCCGCCTCTCACAGCACCACCACAACGAGCGACACAAGAGTTTTGCCTTTGCCAGGAGCAGGACACAGCTGTGTCCCATCCCACACACCACCGACACTGCATCGGAAGCACATCCACTCCGCGATTGGCAGCCCACGGGCGGCAGGATTGCCGAGCCTCTCTCCATGCCCACACGGCACAGCTCCTCCTTTTGCCCTCTGCAGCACTGTGAGAGCGGCTGTGTCCCGGCTGGGGCGGAGGGCACGGGGGCTGCCAGCCCTGCTGAGGCCCCTCCCGTGCTGTTTGTCCTGAGTTCAACTGATCCTCCAAGCGGGAGTGAAACCGTCCTTGTTGGGCCTGAAATCAGCATCAGAGGAGCGTGAGCTTTGGAGGGGCAGGAAAGGGAGGGCTCAGGAGACAGGGGCTGCATTTCAGTGCCTCTTGCCTTGAGACATCTGTAGCGGGCAGCTGCCGTCCCCACTCAGCTGCACTCAGGCTCCTTCTGGCCCTGGGAAGCTGCTGCTCTGTGCTGCTCAGGGCCAGAGCAGTGCTCAGTACCCCTGGCAGAGTCAGGAAATTCCCTCCCAAAAAGGGACACACATGCACAGACACAGGTTCGTGCACAGCAGTGTGGAGCCACACACAAATCTGTGCTTCACACGTGTCCATGCAAACGGGGCTGCTCCAAGAGCACACAAGGCAGGGACACTGAACCAGCCCTGGGCTCTGCTGAGGACGTGTGGGGCCAAAAGCAGCAGGGCTGGAGTGTGGAAGGACAAGGTCCCAGGCAAGCACAAGGGCAATTTTTCTTTACTTCGAGACTGTGCAGTGTGGAAATTAGTAAAAATAGTCCGGAATATTTTCCCGAAGAAGTGCTAGGATGGGTGGGGTCAAAGCCATCAGACCTTTGTACACACATGGGGAGGTCCCTTCTGGTGAGCCTTGGGGTGAGCTCAATGTCTCTTCCCCAAGCTCAGCCTCTCACAGACACATCCCCTCCCTCCCTCCCTCCCCTGGGTTGTTGCACAGCCGAGGAAGTTCCCTGCACCAGGGTGTCTTGCACAGCACAGAGGTACAAGGCACTGTCAGAGACCTCCACTTCCTCCACCTGCAGGACACTGTATTTCCCCGTGGTGTTCAGCTGTGTGGTGATACGGCCGCTGTGCTTGGAGCCAGGTCCTGATTGATAGGAGACCAGCTGTGGGGCTTGGCCTTTCCTCATCTGGTACCAGAGTAATCCCCCAAAACTGCTGATCTGGTATGTGCAGGTGGTCTGGAAGGGGTGTCTCTGCTTCACCATGACTTGTCCATCTTCCTGGGTGACCGTGATCTGCCCCATGGTGCCTGGAAGAAAGTCAGTGTCAGCAGCTCCACACGGAAGGACTATCGGAAGCAAACTGATGTGGATACAAAACCCTGGTGGAGAAAGCTCCCTGCCTTGTAGCAGAGTCCTGAGAGATTTTGGGTAGGAGTTGGGAGCTATTCGCTCTGCATGACGCAAAGGAGAGCTGGGCTGTGTCCCTGCTCTGCTCCTACTGCTCAGAGGATCAGGGAACAGCCTGTCATGCCTGAAATTTTTGTGCTGGAATCAGCACACCTCCAGCAGCCTGAGGAGCCCACCGAGGTACAGCAAAAGGATTCATCCTGCTTCCCCATTCCTGCCACCTCTGAGGGCTCCTCGATCCCCGAGTGCACACAATGCTGAGCTTGGAAAGAGAGAGCCTTGGTTGTGTTGCCAGCCCAGAGAACACTGGAAGCCATGGCAGAGCTGGCTCAGCCTGGAGGCAGAATGGGACACCCTGTTATTGTAATGAAATGAGAACTCGGAGGCACCTGGGGCAGGTTTGACAGGATCTGGGAATTTACATTAAAATGGGCAGAATGTGGAACTGCAGAGACAGCTGAGATTTCCTGTGCTGACAGCAGGTCGATCAGAAGAGAGAGGCAGAGGCAGATGGATTGAAGGCAAGAGAAAAGACAGAGAAGGGCTCTGAGGTTTCTCTTCTCTTCTCTTCTCTCCTTTCCCTTTTCCTTCACAAATCTAAGAGCTTCTTGAGCAAACACTTGCAAAACCACAAATAGAAGCAGAGATTTCTCAGCTTTTTCCCTCTATTCACTCATATTTCCCCACATAGTCCTGATAAGGCTGTTGTGGTTTTCCTGGGAAGAATAATAATAATAATAAGGATGCCTTGGGGAAAAAGCCTGGACTTACCCAGGAGCTGGCCCAGGAAGACCGTGAGGATGAGATAGGCGAGGTGCATGCCGAGACCAAGCTGCGTGTTTGCTGAGTGAGGAAGAGTCAGAAACCACCTCCCAGCCCCGAGATAACAGAGCTGCCGGAAACGACTCTCTGCGGGCAGCAAAGGAAGCACCGCGGGGGCGGAGGCGGGGGGGCAGAGAAATGACCTGTCCTTCCAGTGCCTGAAATGCTCCTTCTGGGTTTCTCCCTCCTCCAGCAGCTGCCCCCGTGCCTCCCTCAGCCATTGGCGTTCTGACCATTCCGTGCCTCTGGGGCCTCAGCCATGGGAAGGGGCTGTTCCCTCCCAGCTCGCAGTGGAGTCCTCACCTCCCCAGCTGGAATTACCAGCTCTGCTGCACACCCAGTGCTGGGCATTTGGGAGGTCAGGGGCTTCTTCCCCAATGAGGTTTCTCATCTTCCCTTGCTGTCCTCAGCTCTCTGGGGTCATTGCTATTTCCTCTGGGAACAGGAGACTCCTCTGTCTCTGCCGCTTCTCCCCTGCCCTTCTTCATCCTGCTGGTACAAACGCCTCTCTCCCATGTCCCTTACTCCCACCCCCTTTTCCAGGTCAACTCCAGAGCGATCCCATATTGGTTATTTTGGTTTACACCAAAACAGGTTTTCACAAAAAACCTCTACAATGAGGAGAACCATGATGCAGGTAATGATAGTGGTTGTAATAGGAACATTCTCATGCAAGTGTTGCACCTCTCCACGGATTAGAAGGAGGTTTCTAGAGAAGTGCAGGGTCCACAGGTTATCACATATTTTCCAGGTGAAAGCTTACCCTGTTATGGGCTCCTTCGAAGATTGTGCCTTCTTAGGCTGCAGAGCAGACATAAGATGGTAAGAGATGTACAGGGAGATGAGGATTCTTCCCAGCATTTGTGCTGGGACTTGAAACTTACAATGGTTCTTGCTGATGCCAGAGACACATCACTGCAGTCTCTCCTTTCCTGGCGCTTGTGTCTCCTCTCTCATCATCTCTAACCCTTTGTCTCTGACAGAGCTCAGCCTGAGCCAATTCACAGCCACAGCCGCTGTTTCCTAAAGGCCCATCAGTTAGAGGTTGCTGAGCTCGGAGCTCCCTCCTTCTCTCCCTTATCACCTTCTGCCAGATTGGTGTCATTGTCTGCTTTGTTTGTCACTTTCCCTTTTCTTTGTTCTTCCCTTGGAAAGGGAAATGGGCGTGATGTGAGCCTTAGAGAACCAGATGTGAGTGCTAAAAGCCTGGCTGCAGAGAGATTTCTCAGTTTTCTGACAGTGTCTGTGTGAAAGCTTTGCTTTCTCACAGATGCTACGGGAAAAGAGTTGAGAGATTTGTAAACTATGGTATTGTTACGATACCAAGGAGAAAATATCTGAAGTAAGTGTTGTTGGGTTCAGCCAATCCCTCTGGGGGGGTGGTTGGTCAGTGAACCAATAACCTTATGTCGGTATCCAGCGTGCTAAGGTATATAAGCGAATTCGTAAAGTAATAAATTGTCGGTTTCTTCTCGTACTAAACCATCCATGTCGCTTTATTCCTCAGTCTTTGCTCGCTAGCGACAACCAGACAGCCTGCCTTTCACCTGCCCTGACAGTGGCCTCTGCTGAACTTGCTCAAGTGAGGGAGCTCCTGAAGATGCTGAAAGGCTGCTGTCCACAAAGGAAATGGGGTCTCTAGAGCAAGTCTCTGGAGGGAAACCTCATGTGCAGCTTGGTCTTTCAAGTGTCTCCTTCCAGCACTTGCAGCATTGCTAAATCTGCTTTTCAGGATGCGTGAGAAGTGACAAACGTGAAGGAAAAGTGACCAATGAGTTTCAGGTGGAAGGCGGGTGTGACAGAGCCCTCCGATGATTTGAAATGCTCCTCTACTCCAACAGATTCATTGTTTTCCCTCCCAGATATTCTACTGTTTCACTGAGGTGTTGAATCCTCTCACGGCTGTTTGTGGACACCAGAGGATTAGAATCAAACGTAGTGAACTGAATTCCAGCCTCAGGTGGGATTCAAAGCACACCTTCCTTACACATCTAGATTGGAACGGTGCTTCTCATCCACGTTCCAGGACGTGTCAGAGACATTTCACCAGGGACAGAGATGGAGATTTCCTGTCACCTCAGAAAGACTCCCTGCAAACATCTCTCATGCTGTGACCCACTGAGATGACAGCACTCCATTTATTAGACCATGTTGGCCTGTCAGTGCGGCTGCTTTGCCAGCTCCCAGCACAGATGCTGGCCTCAAGGCCCAGCTCTTTGCTCTGCAAAGCAGGCTGAGAATAGCAATGGACGTGCCCAGAGGGCCAAAGGCCGTGCCAGAGGCGCAGCCCGCAGCAGTTTCCTGCGGGCAGAGGAGGCAGAGGCACGGAGGGCAGGCCGCGCAGTGTGTGCCGAGTGTGTAAGCGCAGCAGGCAGGCTGTGCGAGCCGTGTGTCCGGCGGCCGTGCGGGGCCGTGCCGGGCGCGGTGTGCGCGGGGCCGCTGCAGAGGAAGGAGCTGCGGAGCCGCCTGAGGCCCGGCGGGCGGAGCGGCAGCGCCCCCTGCTGGCCGCGGCCGGCGCTGTGGCCCCGGCCCCGCCCGGCCCCGCCCGCGGCGGTTCGTGCCCGGCCGCAGCCCCGGCTCCTCTGCCCGTGTCCCCCAGCGCGCAGTAATACACGGCCGCGTCCCCGCGCCGGGGCCGCCCGAGCCACAGCGCGCTGGAATGCCGATCTGCCGACACCCACAGATGACCCGCGATGTCCGGCAGCCCTTTGGACTCTTTGTTAGCACTCCCGAGGAGTTCGGGTCCTCGGCCCGGCAGCTGACGGTACCAGTAGATCAGTTCTGCCCCTCGTATGTTGGGTGTGAGCAGCTGATGTTGATGCCGGTGCCCTCCAAGGTCTCTGCAAACGGCTCCTGCTGTACCTGGGCTCTGCCTGCAGCCGCTGCCAAGAAAGGAGTAAGAAAGTCCAAAGCTCAGCTATGATCGTTCAGCTTTGTTGTTTCTTTCCCACAGAGCCAGTCACGAGCAGGGGCAGTGAGACAGAACCAGACTTTTTAAAATGGAGAGGAATGCATGTTATCAGGCATGGAGAGTGTGCTGGTGTGGGTTGGAATTTGAAATTGATGCATGGAGGAATAAAATGTCGTCTGCATGGATGGATGGACAGCAAGAGGGAAAAGGGACAGGAGGGTTGGTTTGCAATAGGAATTATGGTAGGCTGAATTCAGAAGAAAAATAACTTTTGATGCACAGGAGGATGTGTGGATGTATGGAAATACGGACACATGCAGGAGATAAACGTTGTGCCTAGAGATATGAAACAATCAGAGGGAGGGATGAGAGAGGTCTTCGAGTAGAAAGAGAGGCAAGGGATGATGCTTGGAAAGAAGAGCGCGGATGTGTGGGTGGATGGATGAAGAGTAGACAGGGAAAGGAGTTGTTACAATGAAGGGTAGAGGGCTCTGAGCAGGGCAGGGGAAGGAGAAGGGTGCATTGAAAAGCAGGCACAGACGCAAGCAGGCTCACGTCAAGAGAGATGGGGACTCGGAGGGTTTGGAAGCGGGATGAGATATGACAGAGAGACAAAGAAGGGGGTAAGAGATGTTGAACGAGATAGAGGAGCTGGCGCCGGGATCCCCGGGGAACACCCCAAACCCAGCCCCGACCCTCATTCTCCGCCACAACCCCACGCACCGAGCAGCACCGCGGCCAGTGCCGCCAGCCCCGCGCCCCGACACCGCCGCATCCCGCCGCTCCGCCGGCCGAGCACCGCTGCCCCCGCCCAGCCCCGGCTCCCCTCGCCTTCCCTTTCCTTCTCTCGCCTCCTTTCCCCGTCGCTGCCGGCTCCGCCCCGGGGCTGAGCCCTGCGCCGGTGCCTCTCGGGCTCTCGCCCGGGCTCAGAACACTCAGGGGCTGTGCACGGGCACAGCTTGGTGTCTTGGCAAATGGTCTCTTCCCCTCTTCCAGCAAGAACATCCCAGCGAGAATCAGCCTGCACAGAACCAGCTGCAGCCTGAGGCAGCAGCAGTGCCCCGGCCCAGGAAATGGAGCAGCTTCCCGGAGCTGTTTCCGAGCACAGGGGCTGGAAAGATCCTGTAGATGGCAGAGAACCTCCCTTCAGCTGCAATTCTGCAGTCCCAGGACGATCCCTAAAACTTCTGTTGTGGCCAAAGGAGTTTGAGGAAAGAGGTGCACATGGGCGTGTGGGCATCAGGGGCAGGGTTTATTATTTCTTCTGGACTACTGCTTAATAAAACTCCCCATATTCCATCTCATGAGCACTCCAGAGAGCAGGTCCATCTTCTCTCTTTCCTCTCAAAAAGTAGTGCTAGAAAGCAAGAAAGTCAGCCTGAGACATCTCTTCTCCAAGAGAAGCAGGCCAACCCATTGTCCTCTCCTTTCATGTCGTGTTTGTCAGGCCTCTAATTGACTTGGTGGCCTTGGCTGGACTTGCTTCAGGATGTTGATTTCCTTCTTGGAACAAGGATCTCCAGCATGGATGCAGTACTCCAGATATTTTCTCACAAGGGCTGAAGGGACAGGGTCACCTTCTTGGACCTGCTGACAACACTTGGACACACAGAGCTCAGGGCGCAGTTGGCCTCCCTTGCTGCAAGTGCACATTGCTGTCTCATGTTCTGCTGGGTGTCTCCTGAAATCCCTCACTCTTTTCTGTGAGGGGTCTGTCCATGTCTTCTGAAGAAGAGCTGTGCCTGACAGTCAAGGCCTGTTCTCTC
>JACSVZ010000064.1:60951-74679 GCA_014706295.1 Lycocorax pyrrhopterus obiensis
ATAAGATGATCACCTCACCCTTCTGAGGACTTTCATCCCCACACAAGTGTCAATCATCATACCCTAATCTTGAGTGAGGAGGTTATACCCAAGAGGGCTGTGCTGGGAGTCCTGCAGCCAAAGGGAAGCAGTGTGTCTGACTCTGGGTGTGGGTGTTTGCACAAGGTGCAGTTCCCAGACATGTTTCCCTTGAAGGGACTCGTTTAAGAATGGCAACCTAAATATATTTATATGAATAAAAGGAATTACTAATTTGATCTATGATGATAATGATTAGGATAGAAGGTTTTAATCAGAATGATTTACTATAATGTATAGAGAGTTATAACTACCAATATAGTGCCCTATTCATCAAATCAAGCATTTCGAAGTTAGCCTCAATAACTATAAGTAGATATTGATGTAACTCACCTAACAAATGACCATGGGAAAATCTCTTTTGCCCTGCCTGAGAAGTGACTTGGAGAGGATTCACCCCTCAAGGAGAGTATTTCCAACATACTCCTAGAAAGGTATGTTAGACTCCCTGCCTTTCAAAGTGGACTGGGTTTTATAGCATAAAGTGAGGGACTGTCAGTCAGATGTTGCTCGTCGAGCTACGCCGCCTCAGCAGCCCTTAGCTCAGCAGCTTTAGGTAAGTTTTTCAGTACTATTGCTTGTTGGTTCCTTTGTCAGGAACTTGCCTGCCACCATCCTCACCAATGTTAGTTTGTGTCAGGAAACACTTTTCTTCTTCAGAATGTTTGATTTTGGGATTGACGAGTCAGACTGCTCTCAGCATTCTGCAACACCAAAACCAGTGTGACCCCCCCCCTTCCCCACCCATCACTGATCACTTTTGAAATAGGGCAAAGTTTGAGCTGCTTTACCCCTCCCAAGGCAGAACATCCTGCTGCATCTTCTTAGAAGGTGGCACAGAGGTGTGTTTTGGATTTAGTCTGAGAATGATGTTGCAACACACTGATTGTTTAGTTCTGGCTCAGTAGTGCTTACCCTCAGTCAAGGACTTTCCAGTGCCTCATGTCCTGCCAATGACAAGGTGCACAGCAAGATAAGAGGGATCATGGCCAGGACAGCTGATCCACATTGCCAAAGGGATCTTCCATACCATATGATGCCATGCTCAGTGTATAAACTGGAGGGGAGTGGTCCAGGAGGTGCCAATCACTGCTCAGGGACTGGCTGGGCATCGATCCAACGTGCAGGTGCTGCTCAGATCCCATGTGCAGGTGGTGCAGCTGAGGGCTTCTTCTTGTCCTTTTGTGACCTCAGCGGCACCAGTGCCAGGAGTTCAGCTGGCAAGCTCAGCCAGGGCTGACTCTTCTCCTCATGGATCTGCTTTTGAGCTGCAGCTTGGGAGTAGCTGAGGGCCAAGCTCATCCCTTTATCACAAGGTAATGGGCACTGCAGAGAAGGGAAGAGCAGGGGAGATTTGTACCTAGAATTTCACAAGGCCTAACACAGCCTCTCTCATGTTTCCTTATGACCAAATTAGTGACAAATGGGTTCAGGGATAAGGTGCGTGGAGAAGTGCCTGCTCTACCAGGCCTCAGAATTGTTATTTCATGCAAAGCCCAGGCCTAGTAACAGAAATCAGTAGGAAGACCCTGTTAATGTTAATACTGTTAATGTTTTCATGAACACCACGAGTACTGGAAAGTGGGGAGCTCTCAGAAGTCCATGGATAACACACAGTGAGAGGAACAGGCCTTGACTGTCAGGCACAGCTCTTCTTCAGAAGACATGGACAGACCCCTCACAGAAAAGAGTGAGGGATTTCAGGAGACACCCAGCAGAACATGAGACAGCAATGTGCACTTGCAGCAAGGGAGGCCAACTGCGCCCTGAGCTCTGTGTGTCCAAGTGTTGTCAGCAGGTCCAAGAAGGTGACCCTGTCCCTTCAGCCCTTGTGAGAAAATATCTGGAGTACTGCATCCATGCTGGAGATCCTTGTTCCAAGAAGGAAATCAACATCCTGAAGCAAGTCCAGCCAAGGCCACCAAGTCAATTAGAGGCCTGACAAACACGACATGAAAGGAGAGGACAATGGGTTGGCCTGCTTCTCTTGGAGAAGAGATGTCTCAGGCTGACTTTCTTGCTTTCTAGCACTACTTTTTGAGAGGAAAGAGAGAAGATGGACCTGCTCTCTGGAGTGCTCATGAGATGGAATATGGGGAGTTTTATTAAGCAGTAGTCCAGAAGAAATAATAAACCCTGCCCCTGATGCCCACACGCCCATGTGCACCTCTTTCCTCAAACTCCTTTGGCCACAACAGAAGTTTTAGGGATCGTCCTGGGACTGCAGAATTGCAGCTGAAGGGAGGTTCTCTGCCATCTACAGGATCTTTCCAGCCCCTGTGCTCGGAAACAGCTCCGGGAAGCTGCTCCATTTCCTGGGCCGGGGCACTGCTGCTGCCTCAGGCTGCAGCTGGTTCTGTGCAGGCTGATTCTCGCTGGGATGTTCTTGCTGGAAGAGGGGAAGAGACCATTTGCCAAGACACCAAGCTGTGCCCGTGCACAGCCCCTGAGTGTTCTGAGCCCGGGCGAGAGCCGAGAGGCACCGGCGCAGGGCTCAGCCCCGGGGCGGAGCCGGCAGCGACGGGGAAAGGAGGCGAGAGAAGGAAAGGGAAGGCGAGGGGAGCCGGGGCTGGGCGGGGGCAGCGGTGCTCGGCCGGCGGAGCGGCGGGATGCGGCGGTGTCGGGGCGCGGGGCTGGCGGCACTGGCCGCGGTGCTGCTCGGTGCGTGGGGTTGTGGCGGAGAATGAGGGTCGGGGCTGGGTTTGGGGTGTTCCCCGGGGATCCCGGCGCCAGCTCCTCTATCTCGTTCAACATCTCTTACCCCCTTCTTTGTCTCTCTGTCATATCTCATCCCGCTTTCCAAACCCTCCGAGTCCCCATCTCTCTTGACGTGAGCCTGCTTGCGTCTGTGCCTGCTTTTCAATGCACCCTTCTCCTTCCCCTGCCCTGCTCAGAGCCCTCTACCCTTCATTGTAACAACTCCTTTCCCTGTCTACTCTTCATCCATCCACCCACACATCCGCGCTCTTCTTTCCAAGCATCATCCCTTGCCTCTCTTTCTACTCGAAGACCTCTCTCATCCCTCCCTCTGATTGTTTCATATCTCTAGGCACAACGTTTATCTCCTGCATGTGTCCGTTATTCCATACATCCACACATCCTCCTGTGCATCAAAAGTTATTTTTCTTCTGAATTCAGCCTACCATAATTCCCTATTGCAAACCCAACCCTCCTGTCCCTTTTCCCTCTTGCTGTCCATCCATCCATGCAGACGACATTTTTATTCCTCCATGCATCAATTTCAAATTCCAACCCACACCAGCACCACTCTCCATGCCTGATAACATGCATTCCTCTCCATTTTAAAAAAGTCTGGTTCTGTCTCACTGCCCCTGCTCGTGACTGGCTCTGTGGGAAAAGAAACAACAAAGCTGAACGATCATAGCTGAGCTTTGGACTTTCTTACTCCTTTCTTGGCAGCGGCTGCAGGCAGAGCCCAGGTACAGCAGGAGCCGTTTGCAGAGACCTTGGAGGGCACCGGCATCAACATCAGCTGCTCACACCCCAACATACGAGGGGCAGAACTGATCTACTGGTACCGTCAGCTGCCGGGCCGAGGACCCGAACTCCTCGGGAGTGCTAACAAAGAGTCCAAAGGGCTGCCGGACATCGCGGGTCATCTGTGGGTGTCGGCAGATCGGCATTCCAGCGCGCTGTGGCTCGGGCGGCCCCGGCGCGGGGACGCGGCCGTGTATTACTGCGCGCTGGGGGACACGGGCAGAGGAGCCGGGGCTGCGGCCGGGCACGAACCGCCGCGGGCGGGGCCGGGCGGGGCCGGGGCCACAGCGCCGGCCGCGGCCAGCAGGGGGCGCTGCCGCTCCGCCCGCCGGGCCTCAGGCGGCTCCGCAGCTCCTTCCTCTGCAGCGGCCCCGCGCACACCGCGCCCGGCACGGCCCCGCACGGCCGCCGGACACACGGCACACACTGCGCGGCCTGCCCTCCGTGCCTCTGCCTCCTCTGCCCGGCAGGAAACTGCTGCGGGCTGCGCCTCTGGCACGGCCTTTGGCCCTCTGGGCACGTCCATTGCTATTCTCAGCCTGCTTTGCAGAGCAAAGAGCTGGGCCTTGAGGCCAGCATCTGTGCTGGGAGCTGGCAAAGCAGCCGCACTGACAGGCCAACATGGTCTAATAAATGGAGTGCTGTCATCTCAGTGGGTCACAGCATGAGAGATGTTTGCAGGGAGTCTTTCTGAGGTGACAGGAAAATCTCCATCTCTGTCCCTGGTGAAATGTCTCTGACACGTCCTGGAACGTGGATGAGAAGCACCGTTCCAATCTAGATGTGTAAGGAAGGTGTGCTTTGAATCCCACCTGAGGCTGGAATTCAGTTCACTACGTTTGATTCTAATCCTCTGGTGTCCACAAACAGCCGTGAGAGGATTCAACACCTCAGTGAAACAGTAGAATATCTGGGAGGGAAAACAATGAATCTGTTGGAGTAGAGGAGCATTTCAAATCATCGGAGGGCTCTGTCACACCCGCCTTCCACCTGAAACTCATTGGTCACTTTTCCTTCACGTTTGTCACTTCTCACGCATCCTGAAAAGCAGATTTAGCAATGCTGCAAGTGCTGGAAGGAGACACTTGAAAGACCAAGCTGCACATGAGGTTTCCCTCCAGAGACTTGCTCTAGAGACCCCATTTCCTTTGTGGACAGCAGCCTTTCAGCATCTTCAGGAGCTCCCTCACTTGAGCAAGTTCAGCAGAGGCCACTGTCAGGGCAGGTGAAAGGCAAGGCTGTCTGGTTGTCGCTAGCGAGCAAAGACTGAGGAATAAAGCGACATGGATGGTTTAGTACGAGAAGAAACCGACAATTTATTACTTTACGAATTCGCTTATATACCTTAGCACGCTGGATACCGACATAAGGTTATTGGTTCACTGACCAACCACCCCCCAGAGGGATTGGCTGAACCCAACAACACTTACTTCAGATATTTTCTCCTTGGTATCGTAACAATACCATAGTTTACAAAATCTCTCAACTCTTTTCCCGTAGCATCTGTGAGAAAGCAAAGCTTTCACACAGACACTGTCAGAAAACTGAGAAATCTCTCTGCAGCCAGGCTTTTAGCACTCACATCTGGTTCTCTAAGGCTCACATCACGCCCATTTCCCTTTCCAAGGGAAGAACAAAGAAAAGGGAAAGTGACAAACAAAGCAGACAATGACACCAATCTGGCAGAAGGTGATAAGGGAGAGAAGGAGGGAGCTCCGAGCTCAGCAACCTCTAACTGATGGGCCTTTAGGAAACAGCGGCTGTGGCTGTGAATTGGCTCAGGCTGAGCTCTGTCAGAGACAAAGGGTTAGAGATGATGAGAGAGGAGACACAAGCGCCAGGAAAGGAGAGACTGCAGTGATGTGTCTCTGGCATCAGCAAGAACCATTGTAAGTTTCAAGTCCCAGCACAAATGCTGGGAAGAATCCTCATCTCCCTGTACATCTCTTACCATCTTATGTCTGCTCTGCAGCCTAAGAAGGCACAATCTTCGAAGGAGCCCATAACAGGGTAAGCTTTCACCTGGAAAATATGTGATAACCTGTGGACCCTGCACTTCTCTAGAAACCTCCTTCTAATCCGTGGAGAGGTGCAACACTTGCATGAGAATGTTCCTATTACAACCACTATCATTACCTGCATCATGGTTCTCCTCATTGTAGAGGTTTTTTGTGAAAAACCTGTTTTGGTGTAAACCAAAATAACCAATATGGGATCGCTCTGGAGTTGACCTGGAAAAGGGGGTGGGAGTAAGGGACATGGGAGAGAGGCGTTTGTACCAGGCAGGATGAAGAAGGGCAGGGGAGAAGCGGCAGAGACAGAGGAGTCTCCTGTTCCCAGAGGAAATAGCAATGACCCCAGAGAGCTGAGGACAGCAAGGGAAGATGAGAAACCTCATTGGGGAAGAAGCCCCTGACCTCCCAAATGCCCAGCACTGGGTGTGCAGCAGAGCTGGTAATTCCAGCTGGGGAGGTGAGGACTCCACTGCGAGCTGGGAGGGAACAGCCCCTTCCCATGGCTGAGGCCCCAGAGGCACGGAATGGTCAGAACGCCAATGGCTGAGGGAGGCACGGGGGCAGCTGCTGGAGGAGGGAGAAACCCAGAAGGAGCATTTCAGGCACTGGAAGGACAGGTCATTTCTCTGCCCCCCCCCCCCCGCCTCCGCCCCCGCGGTGCTTCCTTTGCTGCCCGCAGAGAGTCGTTTCCGGCAGCTCTGTTATCTCGGGGCTGGGAGGTGGTTTCTGACTCTTCCTCACTCAGCAAACACGCAGCTTGGTCTCGGCATGCACCTCGCCTATCTCATCCTCACGGTCTTCCTGGGCCAGCTCCTGGGTAAGTCCAGGCTTTTCCCCAAGGCATCCTTATTATTATTATTATTCTTCCCAGGAAAACCACAACAGCCTTATCAGGACTATGTGGGGAAATATGAGTGAATAGAGGGAAAAAGCTGAGAAATCTCTGCTTCTATTTGTGGTTTTGCAAGTGTTTGCTCAAGAAGCTCTTAGATTTGTGAAGGAAAAGGGAAAGGAGAGAAGAGAAGAGAAACCTCAGAGCCCTTCTCTGTCTTTTCTCTTGCCTTCAATCCATCTGCCTCTGCCTCTCTCTTCTGATCGACCTGCTGTCAGCACAGGAAATCTCAGCTGTCTCTGCAGTTCCATATTCTGCCCATTTTAATGTAAATTCCCAGATCCTGTCAAACCTGCCCCAGGTGCCTCCGAGTTCTCATTTCATTACAATAACAGGGTGTCCCATTCTGCCTCCAGGCTGAGCCAGCTCTGCCATGGCTTCCAGTGTTCTCTGGGCTGGCAACACAACCAAGGCTCTCTCTTTCCAAGCTCAGCATTGTGTGCACTCGGGGATCGAGGAGCCCTCAGAGGTGGCAGGAATGGGGAAGCAGGATGAATCCTTTTGCTGTACCTCGGTGGGCTCCTCAGGCTGCTGGAGGTGTGCTGATTCCAGCACAAAAATTTCAGGCATGACAGGCTGTTCCCTGATCCTCTGAGCAGTAGGAGCAGAGCAGGGACACAGCCCAGCTCTCCTTTGCGTCATGCAGAGCGAATAGCTCCCAACTCCTACCCAAAATCTCTCAGGACTCTGCTACAAGGCAGGGAGCTTTCTCCACCAGGGTTTTGTATCCACATCAGTTTGCTTCCGATAGTCCTTCCGTGTGGAGCTGCTGACACTGACTTTCTTCCAGGCACCATGGGGCAGATCACGGTCACCCAGGAAGATGGACAAGTCATGGTGAAGCAGAGACACCCCTTCCAGACCACCTGCACATACCAGATCAGCAGTTTTGGGGGATTACTCTGGTACCAGATGAGGAAAGGCCAAGCCCCACAGCTGGTCTCCTATCAATCAGGACCTGGCTCCAAGCACAGCGGCCGTATCACCACACAGCTGAACACCACGGGGAAATACAGTGTCCTGCAGGTGGAGGAAGTGGAGGTCTCTGACAGTGCCTTGTACCTCTGTGCTGTGCAAGACACCCTGGTGCAGGGAACTTCCTCGGCTGTGCAACAACCCAGGGGAGGGAGGGAGGGAGGGGATGTGTCTGTGAGAGGCTGAGCTTGGGGAAGAGACATTGAGCTCACCCCAAGGCTCACCAGAAGGGACCTCCCCATGTGTGTACAAAGGTCTGATGGCTTTGACCCCACCCATCCTAGCACTTCTTCGGGAAAATATTCCGGACTATTTTTACTAATTTCCACACTGCACAGTCTCGAAGTAAAGAAAAATTGCCCTTGTGCTTGCCTGGGACCTTGTCCTTCCACACTCCAGCCCTGCTGCTTTTGGCCCCACACGTCCTCAGCAGAGCCCAGGGCTGGTTCAGTGTCCCTGCCTTGTGTGCTCTTGGAGCAGCCCCGTTTGCATGGACACGTGTGAAGCACAGATTTGTGTGTGGCTCCACACTGCTGTGCACGAACCTGTGTCTGTGCATGTGTGTCCCTTTTTGGGAGGGAATTTCCTGACTCTGCCAGGGGTACTGAGCACTGCTCTGGCCCTGAGCAGCACAGAGCAGCAGCTTCCCAGGGCCAGAAGGAGCCTGAGTGCAGCTGAGTGGGGACGGCAGCTGCCCGCTACAGATGTCTCAAGGCAAGAGGCACTGAAATGCAGCCCCTGTCTCCTGAGCCCTCCCTTTCCTGCCCCTCCAAAGCTCACGCTCCTCTGATGCTGATTTCAGGCCCAACAAGGACGGTTTCACTCCCGCTTGGAGGATCAGTTGAACTCAGGACAAACAGCACGGGAGGGGCCTCAGCAGGGCTGGCAGCCCCCGTGCCCTCCGCCCCAGCCGGGACACAGCCGCTCTCACAGTGCTGCAGAGGGCAAAAGGAGGAGCTGTGCCGTGTGGGCATGGAGAGAGGCTCGGCAATCCTGCCGCCCGTGGGCTGCCAATCGCGGAGTGGATGTGCTTCCGATGCAGTGTCGGTGGTGTGTGGGATGGGACACAGCTGTGTCCTGCTCCTGGCAAAGGCAAAACTCTTGTGTCGCTCGTTGTGGTGGTGCTGTGAGAGGCGGGGTGTGAGCCCGGCCGGGGCGGAGCCGGAGGCGTCGGAGAGGAGGCGGCACGGCCGCAGCAGAGAGCCGGGGCTGGCGGGAGCAGCGGTGCTCGGGCGGCGGAGCAGCGGGATGCGGCGGTGTCGGGGCGCGGGGCTGGCGGCGCTGGCCGCGGTGCTGCTCGGTGAGCGGGCGCGGCGGCGAAGGGAGCCGCGGCTGGGGCCAGGGTGATCCCGCAGGTCCCTGGAGGCTGCGGTCCGACTTGACTTCTTCACAGACCTCTTCTCGCGAACTATTCTCCTGTTCATCCCTCCCTCTTCTCCATCCCATACTCCCTAAGAAGTCTCCGGGTTGTATTCTTTGTACAGCCTTGCACAAACATTCCTTCTATATAACTCACGCAGTCAGTCCTGCCCCCTTGTTACTTTTCTTTCTGTCTTTTTGTGCTTTCTCCCACATCCTCCCATTTTCCAGTGACTTCCCCAATCCTCCTGTCATTCATGCATTCATCTCTCCACAAATGATTTATGTACACTTCCATTCCTGCATGTCTTGAAATCCTGGAAACTGTTTTCTTCATCAACCTGTACATTCCTGACTGCTTCTGCGGGATTTGTTCTGTGCAGAAGGGCAATGCAGGATTTGAGGTTTGTGCTTTTTCTGTCCCCGGCAGTGGCTGCAGCGAGAGCCCGGGTACAGCAGGAGCCACGGCTGGAGACCACCGAGGGCACGGGCGTCAACATCAGCTGCTCACATCCCAAAATCCAGTCCTACGATTGGATCCAGTGGTACCGTCAGCTGCCGGGCCGAGGACCCGAACTCCTCGTGAGCGCTAACAAAGGGTTCAAGGAGTTGCCGGAAAAGGCCGGTCATCTGTGGGTGTCGGCAGACCGGCATTCCAGCGCGCTGTGGCTCGGGCGGCCCCGGCGCGGGGACGCGGCCGTGTATTACTGCGCGCTGAGGGACACGGGCAGAGGAGCCGGGGCTGCGGCCGGGCACGAACCGCCGCGGGCGGGGCCGGGCGGGGCCGGGGCCACAGCGCCGGCCGCGGCCAGCAGGGAACGCTGCCGCTCCGCCCGCCGGGGCCGCCTCGCCCCGCTCGTCCCGGGCTGCCGGGGCGCTTCCGACACCGACACCGACACCGAAACCGGCACCGGCACCGGCATTGACACCGACACCGGCATTGACACCGACACCGACACCGGCACCGACACCGACACCGACACCGAAACGGACACCGGCACCGGCACCGACAGAGACACCGGCGCCGAAACGGGCACCGACTCCGACACCGACACTGGCAGCGACACCCACACCGACACCGGCATTGACACTGGCACCGAAACAGGCACCGACTCCGACACTGACACTGGCACCGACACCCACACCGACACTGGCATTGACACCGGCACCGACTCCGGCACTGATACCGACACCGACACCTGCACCGACACTGACACCACCGGCACCAGGAGCTCCAGCTTGGAGTCACCGACCTTGCTCAGCCCCTCTTCTCAGCGCGGGCTGTGTGCGGCTGAGCTCCTAACGGCAGCGAACAGCCTCCCCAAACACAGCTACATGTGCACACTGAGATGATCTGTGCGAGGCAGGGAGGGCAGCAGGGTCTTTCCCAAGGTATCTCTTGCTCCTTCAGAAAAGGCTCTGTGCTTTCTGGGGAACGTGGCATCCTCTGGCCTGTCTATAAAGGCCTACCGGTGTTTTCTCAGAAATGCATCAGTGAGGGCACATATTCCCACCCAGCCCGTCTCAGGCTGGTTCTCCTCTTGCCTCTGTCCTTCTCCTCCCTAAGACTGCTCAGGTCTTTTTGCCTTTTGTGAAGTCCAAGTGACAGCTGAAGGTCGTTCATGTGAGGACACGGCAACAGCATGCTACACTGAAATTTTAGCTAGGTCACATATAGGATTCATTATACATATAATAGTCTTTCAAAATAAACTGTTCACAGAGTCTTAAACTACATCTGGATGCAGTCACACCTAAACTTCCCACTGAGAAGGTGTTCAGAGTGCAAGGCTGTTCATTCTGATCCTTGGGACTTGATAGGTCTCCCTGACAATTTTATCTGTATTCTCTGCAGTAAATGAACAAGTGTGCCTTGCCACCAAATCCTGTTAAACTCTTCTTGCATTTACCATCGAATTTTGTTAAGTCTCTGTTTTACTTTAATGAATTATACTGCTGCCTGTCTCTTATGAGAAGAATGCATATCTCCGTTCATGCAACTCCTTGTGCATTTAAATTCGGCAATTGGGAACTGGGCAATTGAAAACCAAGAGAAACAGAAGTTACCAGACATGGAATGAGTTGCCACAGGCCACAGTCAGCCCTTACCTGACAAAGGTCCATTCCACCATACTAGAAATGCTTGTCAGAGCTCAGCCAAATTCTCTTTTCTGTGTTCTGCCACGTGCTCCTCAGCCCTGCCAGGGCCAGGTAGAGTGGTTCCCTTGCCTTCTAGTCATGGTTGATTTTATTTCTCTGACACCAACAGACACAAAGAACTTAGCCCAGGACACTTTTGCTTCCTGCTTCTGCCAGGGTAACTGATTCCTTCTGGACCCCAAAAAGCTGTTCCAACCAGAATAGTGCATTGTGCCAAAGGAAACACAAAATCAGTCAGACAGGGTGAGGTCCCCACGTGCCACATGGACCCGTTGTTTTTATTTCTCCATGGGTCTCCTAACTGTAGTGGGAATCACCTCATCCTTGCCACCTTGAGTCCTGAGCAGCCCCTGAAGATCCTGATACATTATTCCTTTCTAGGCTTTCCTTCTTGGAGATCTGCTGTGTCACCCTCAGATGCTGGAGTCATTCCTTGTCACCAGCACTACCATTTGCATTTCCTGATTTCATTCTCCCACTTCTTCCTGGGTATGACCGAGTTCCTGATCCTCTCAGCCATGTCCTTCTGGCATTATGGCACCGTCTGCAAACTGCTTGGTGAAAAACACTATCATGACAAAGGAAGCCAACTGCCTGCCAGTGCTTTTGGCATGGGCAGTGAGCTCTGCGGACATCTCCTTCCCGGTGTCACTGCTGCTGGAATGTCCTTTGTGCACTAAAAACATTGCTGAGCATTTCTTCTGCGATGCTGCTCCAGCATGAGCATGGACTGTTGGGGGTGAGTTGACCTTGGCAGAGTGTCAGACGGCCCCCAAGCTGCTTTATCACTTCCCCTCTATCAACAGGACAGGAGGGAAATTGCAGTGAAACGAATAGGGGTTCAGATAAGGACAGGGAGATCCCTCACCAGCTACTGTCATGGGAAAAACTGGGTTGACTTGGGGAAATTAATTTTATTGATTTACAAATTTAGAAGAGGATAAGGAGAAATAAGAGCAAACCCAAAACCGCTTTCTTCACTCTCCTCCTTTCCTTCCAGGCTAAACTTCACTTCCTGAATTTCTGCCTAGACCCCACACAGGGGACAGGAAATGGGGGATGTGTTGCTCTGAGTTTGCAGCTCTTCGATGTTTTCATTTTCTGTAACAGTTTCTCACGCACTTTCTGTAAACATAGCCATGTATTGTTAACCGTACTTTATTGTTTTTCATTCCATTCTCCTAGGCGCAGACATTTGATGGACTTTTCTTTTAACCAGTGTGATTGAGGGGTGTAATTTCTCCCCTCCAATCCACGGTGGTTTTTAAGAACATATATAATAAAGCTCGGGGTCTCTGACCCCCTCTTTTCCTTGCTTCTCTCCTGACAAGGTGTCTGCGTGGGTTCTTTCGTGTCCAAGTGCGACAGGGATGCATTCAGTTCATATCCTTCCTCATGCTCTTTCCCTGCTCCAGCCTCTTGTCCCTCCCATGCGAGACAATCCTGCAAGAAACTCTCCAACACAGGTCCTTTCTATGGGCTGCGTAGTTCTTCACCAACTGCTTCAGAACGCGTCCTGTCCACGGAGTGCAGTCTTTCAGGAAGAGATGCCCCCAGGATGGGTCCCCATGTGTCCACAGTCCTGCCAGAAAATCAGCTCCGGAATGGGCTCCTCTCCATGGGGACATAGTCCTGCCAGGACCTCGCTCCGTGGGGCTTTCCACGGGGTCACATCTTCCTTAACGACACATCCACCTGCTGTGGCTTTGGATCTTCCACAGGATGGATCTCTGCTCTACCACGGACTTTCATAGGCTGTGGGGGTGACAACCCTCCCTCACCATGGTCTTCATCACAGGCTGCAGAAATATCAGTGCTCTGGTGCCTGGAGCAGCTCCTCTCCCTCCTTCCTCACTGACCTTCCTGACTGCAGAGTTGTTTCTCTCACAGAATCCCACTCGTCTCTTCCCTCTGATATTGCACAAACTGTTTTTCTGCCTTGTCAATCGTTGCCAGCACGGATGCTCTCTTAGACAGGAAATGAGCCCAGGGTCTTGAGCTCAGCAGGGCCCTCTGCCTCTTGTGCCCCTTGTCTGTTCTTACAAACGCGTGCCCTGAAGGACAATTCGGAAATCCCCACGTGCCAGTGGAGGGGGAACGGGAAGGAATAGTTGATGGGGGAGAAGGGAGAAAATAATCTGTCAGTCCTGTGCTCCCCGGGACACTCGCCCCGCTGTTTCTGTGGGCCACAGCTCCGACCGCCGCCCCGCTCCCACCGCTCTCGCCTCCCCGCCCCCCGCATCCAGCCAGGACCCGGCGAGAGCCCGAGCGGCACCTGCGCAGGGCTCAGCCTCGGGGCGGAGCTGGCGGCGGCGGAGGGGAGAGCAGAGGAGAGGAGGCGGCGCTGCCGGAGCAGAGAGCCGGGGCTGGCAGGGACAGCGGTGCTCGGGCGGCGGAGCGGCGGGATGCGGCGGTGTCGGGGCGCGGGGCTGGCGGCGCTGGCCGCGGTGCTGCTCGGTGCGTGGGTTTGACACGGTGGGCGCCGGGGCTGGAGCTGGGGCTGGGTATTCCCCAGGGAGACTGGCGCATTCCCCAGGGAGACTGGCGCGGGCTGTTCCCGCTCCTCCTCAACTCTTTCCCTCTCCCTGCCTGTCTGCCCTCTCTTACCCGAGAAGTCTTCATAATTTGTGTCGGTATATCCTGCTTGCATGTGTGCCTGCTTTTCCATACACCTATATTTTGCCCTGTACGTTCAGCATTCTTTTTGCCCTGAATACAGCATTCTGTTCTTCACTTTAACTCCTCCTTTCT
>JACSVZ010000069.1:0-29769 GCA_014706295.1 Lycocorax pyrrhopterus obiensis
CAGCCAGCTCGGAAGCTTTTTCTGCTTGCCAAACCACACCCCAATCATGCAAAACCGTTTGCAGGTGAAAGACGTTGACAAGACCGAAACATTGTTTTCAATCACTAGCATGGGAAAGAGACAGCTCTCCCAAAATGCTGCAGAGAGCAGAAGAAATTCTCAGCTAAGGCTTTGACAGCACCCATACTCCTCGGGGCCCTGGGCTTCGGTGGTGTCACAGTGCAGCCACGCTCATGGTTGCTTGCACAGCATCACCAAGACTCTCCTGGATTCCCTGAGATTTACTGGTGTCACAGTGGAGCCAGGCTTCTGTGCAGTTCCACAGCATCACAAAGGCTCTCCTGGCTTCCCTGAGCTTCTGTGGTGTCACAGTGGAGCCAGGCTTCTGTGCAGTTCCACAGCATCACAAAGGCTCTCCTGGGTTCCCTGAGATTTACTGGTGTCACAGTGGAGCCAGGCTTCTGTGCAGTTCCACAGCATCACAAAGGCTCTCCTGGCTTCCCTGAGCTTCTGTGGTGTCACAGTGGAGCCAGGCTTCTGTGCAGGTGCACAGCATCACAAAGGCTCTCCTGGCTTCCCTGAGATTTACTGGTGTCACAGTGGAGCCAGGCTTCTGTGCAGTTCCACAGCATCACAAAGGCTCTCCTGGCTTCCCTGAGATTTACTGGTGTCACAGTAGAGCCAGGCTTCCGTGCAGTTGCACAGCATCACAAAGGCTCTCCTGGCTTCCCTGAGCTTCTGTGGTGCCACAGTGGAGCCAAGCATCCATGCAGTTCCACAGCATCACAAAGGCTCTCCTGGGTTCCCTGAGCACCTGTAGTGTCACAGTGGAGCCAGGCTTCTGTGCAGGTGCACAGCATCACAAAGGCTCTCCTGGCTTCCCTGAGCTTCTGTGGTGTCACAGTGGAGCCAGGCTTCTGTGCAGGTCCACAGCATCACAAAGGCTCTCCTGGCTTCCCTGAGCTTCTGTGGTGTCACAGTGGAGCCAGGCTTCCGTGCAGTTCCACAGCATCACAAAGGCTCTCCTGGCTTCCCTGAGCTTCTGTGGTGTCACAGTGGAGCCAGGGTTCCATGTGTTTGCACAGCATCACAAAGGCTCTCCTGGGTTCCCTGAGCTTCTGTGGTGTCACAGTGGAGCCAGGCTTCCATGGAGGTGCGCAGCATCATAAAGGCTCTCCTGGGAGCCACCGCGTCACAAAGCACCGTGGATTCGGTGCAGCCTCGCTGTGTCACCATGGCGGCTGGCTTCCATCAGCCCCTGCAGTGTCCCAGTGGGCCCTTGGCTTTAGGAGTGGCTGGCTCAGAGGTACTGGCCCGGCAGTGGCTGCGAGCGAAGCAGCAGGGACAGCATGCAAACAGTGCCACGGCCACTTCTGTGGCCACTCTCAACTCTCTCCCAGCCAAGGGCATATTCCATACCATATGACTCCAGCTCAGATACACGAACCGAAGGGAGAGAAGAGGAAGGGAGGGCTGGGGGCTCTCATGATTCCTCAGCGTTTGCCTCCCAGAGAAACCATTCCGCATGCACACATAGAATCTTTTTCTTTCTTTCTTTCTTTCTTTCTTTCTTTCTTCTTTCTTTCTTTCTTTCTGTCTGTCTGTCTGTCTGTCTGTCTGTCTTCCATGCACCTGCACAGCATCACAAAGGCTCCCCTGTGTCCTTGTTCCCAGCAGGCATCACGAGAGAAACCACACAAGACTCCAGGCTCAGGGAGAAATGCAAGCAATTTCACCATCTCTCCAAAGGCTTTTCTACGCTACTTGGCCAAAGGGTGGGAAACGGCAGAAGGCAATGGGTTTCTCGGCCGTCCACCCCTTGAAGGCTTTGCTCAAGTTCCAAGACAGCCAGCTCGGAAGCTTTTTCTGCTTGCAACCACACCAATCATGCAAAACCGTTTGCAGGTGAAAGACGTTGACAAGACCGAAACATTGTTTCAATCACTAGCATGGGAAAGAGACAGCTCTCCCAAAATGCTGCAGAGAGCAGAAGAAATTCTCAGCTAAGGCTTTGACAGCACCCATACTCCTCGGGGCCCTGGGCTTCGGTGGTGTCACAGTGCAGCCACGCTCATGGTTGCTTGCACAGCATCACCAAGACTCTCCTGGATTCCCTGAGATTTACTGGTGTCACAGTGGAGCCAGGCTTCTGTGCAGTTCCACAGCATCACAAAGGCTCTCCTGGCTTCCCTGAGCTTCTGTGGTGTCACAGTGGAGCCAGGCTTCTGTGCAGTTCCACAGCATCACAAAGGCTCTCCTGGCTTCCCTGAGCTTCTGTGGTGTCACAGTGGAGCCAGGCTTCTGTGCAGGTGCACAGCATCACAAAGGCTCTCCTGGCTTCCCTGAGATTTACTGGTGTCACAGTGGAGCCAGGCTTCTGTGCAGTTGCACAGCATCACAAAGGCTCTCCTGGCTTCCCTGAGATTTACTGGTGTCACAGTAGAGCCAGGCTTCCGTGCAGTTGCACAGCATCACAAAGGCTCTCCTGGCTTCCCTGAGCTTCTGTGGTGCCACAGTGGAGCCAAGCATCCATGCAGTTCCACAGCATCACAAAGGCTCTCCTGGGTTCCCTGAGCACCTGTGGTGTCACAGTGGAGCCAGGCTTCTGTGCAGGTGCACAGCATCACAAAGGCTCTCCTGGGTTCCCTGAGCACCTGTAGTGTCACAGTGGAGCCAGGCTTCTGTGCAGGTGCACAGCATCACAAAGGCTCTCCTGGGTTCCCTGAGCACCTGTAGTGTCACAGTGGAGCCAGGCTTCCATGGAGGTGCGCAGCATCATAAAGGCTCTCCTGGGAGCCACCGCGTCACAAAGCACCGTGGATTCGGTGCAGCCTCGCTGTGTCACCATGGCGGCTGGCTTCCATCAGCCCCTGCAGTGTCCCAGTGGGCCCTTGGCTTTAGGAGTGGCTGGCTCAGAGGTACTGGCCCGGCAGTGGCTGCGAGCGAAGCAGCAGGGACAGCATGCAAACAGTGCCACGGCCACTTCTGTGGCCACTCTCAACTCTCTCCCAGCCAAGGGCATATTCCATACCATATGACTCCAGCTCAGATACACGAACCGAAGGGAGAGAAGAGGAAGGGAGGGCTGGGGGCTCTCATGATTCCTCAGCGTTTGCCTCCCAGAGAAACCATTCCGCATGCACACATAGAATCTTTTTCTTTCTTTCTTTCTTTCTTTCTTTCTTTCTTTCTTTCTTTCTTTCTTTCTTTCTGTCTGTCTGTCTGTCTGTCTGTCTGTCTGTCTTCCATGCACCTGCACAGCATCACAAAGGCTCCCCTGTGTCCTTGTTCCCAGCAGGCATCACGAGAGAAACCACACAAGACTCCAGGCTCAGGGAGAAATGCAAGCAATTTCACCATCTCTCCAAAGGCTTTTCTACGCTACTTGGCCAAAGGGTGGGAAACGGCAGAAGGCAATGGGTTTCTCGGCCGTCCACCCCTTGAAGGCTTTGCTCAAGTTCCAAGACAGCCAGCTCGGAAGCTTTTTCTGCTTGCAACCACACCAATCATGCAAAACCGTTTGCAGGTGAAAGACGTTGACAAGACCGAAACATTGTTTCAATCACTAGCATGGGAAAGAGACAGCTCTCCCAAAATGCTGCAGAGAGCAGAAGAAATTCTCAGCTAAGGCTTTGACAGCACCCATACTCCTCGGGGCCCTGGGCTTCGGTGGTGTCACAGTGCAGCCACGCTCATGGTTGCTTGCACAGCATCACCAAGACTCTCCTGGATTCCCTGAGATTTACTGGTGTCACAGTGGAGCCAGGCTTCTGTGCAGTTCCACAGCATCACAAAGGCTCTCCTGGCTTCCCTGAGCTTCTGTGGTGTCACAGTGGAGCCAGGCTTCTGTGCAGTTCCACAGCATCACAAAGGCTCTCCTGGGTTCCCTGAGATTTACTGGTGTCACAGTGGAGCCAGGCTTCTGTGCAGTTCCACAGCATCACAAAGGCTCTCCTGGCTTCCCTGAGCTTCTGTGGTGTCACAGTGGAGCCAGGCTTCTGTGCAGGTGCACAGCATCACAAAGGCTCTCCTGGCTTCCCTGAGATTTACTGGTGTCACAGTGGAGCCAGGCTTCTGTGCAGTTGCACAGCATCACAAAGGCTCTCCTGGCTTCCCTGAGATTTACTGGTGTCACAGTAGAGCCAGGCTTCCGTGCAGTTGCACAGCATCACAAAGGCTCTCCTGGCTTCCCTGAGCTTCTGTGGTGCCACAGTGGAGCCAAGCATCCATGCAGTTCCACAGCATCACAAAGGCTCTCCTGGGTTCCCTGAGCACCTGTGGTGTCACAGTGGAGCCAGGCTTCTGTGCAGGTGCACAGCATCACAAAGGCTCTCCTGGGTTCCCTGAGCACCTGTGGTGTCACAGTGGAGCCAGGCTTCTGTGCAGGTGCACAGCATCACAAAGGCTCTCCTGGGTTCCCTGAGCACCTGTAGTGTCACAGTGGAGCCAGGCTTCTGTGCAGGTGCACAGCATCACAAAGGCTCTCCTGGCTTCCCTGAGCTTCTGTGGTGTCACAGTGGAGCCAGGCTTCCGTGCAGTTCCACAGCATCACAAAGGCTCTCCTGGCTTCCCTGAGCTTCTGTGGTGTCACAGTGGAGCCAGGCTTCGTGCAGTTGCACAGCATCACAAAGGCTCTCCTGGGTTCCCTGAGCTTCTGTGGTGTCACAGTGGAGCCAGGCTTCCATGGAGGTGCGCAGCATCATAAAGGCTCTCCTGGGAGCCACCGCGTCACAAAGCACCGTGGATTCGGTGCAGCCTCGCTGTGTCACCATGGCGGCTGGCTTCCATCAGCCCCTGCAGTGTCCCAGTGGGCCCTTGGCTTTAGGAGTGGCTGGCTCAGAGGTACTGGCCCGGCAGTGGCTGCGAGCGAAGCAGCAGGGACAGCATGCAAACAGTGCCACGGCCACTTCTGTGGCCACTCTCAACTCTCTCCCAGCCAAGGGCATATTCCATACCATATGACTCCAGCTCAGATACACGAACCGAAGGGAGAGAAGAGGAAGGGAGGGCTGGGGGCTCTCATGATTCCTCAGCGTTTGCCTCCCAGAGAAACCATTCCGCATGCACACATAGAATCTTTTTCTTTCTTTCTTTCTTTCTTTCTTTCTTTCTTTCTTTCTTTCTTTCTTTCTGTCTGTCTGTCTGTCTGTCTGTCTGTCTTCCATGCACCTGCACAGCATCACAAAGGCTCCCCTGTGTCCTTGTTCCCAGCAGGCATCACGAGAGAAACCACACAAGACTCCAGGCTCAGGGAGAAATGCAAGCAATTTCACCATCTCTCCAAAGGCTTTTCTACGCTACTTGGCCAAAGGGTGGGAAACGGCAGAAGGCAATGGGTTTCTCGGCCGTCCACCCCTTGAAGGCTTTGCTCAAGTTCCAAGACAGCCAGCTCGGAAGCTTTTTCTGCTTGCAACCACACCAATCATGCAAAACCGTTTGCAGGTGAAAGACGTTGACAAGACCGAAACATTGTTTCAATCACTAGCATGGGAAAGAGACAGCTCTCCCAAAATGCTGCAGAGAGCAGAAGAAATTCTCAGCTAAGGCTTTGACAGCACCCATACTCCTCGGGGCCCTGGGCTTCGGTGGTGTCACAGTGCAGCCACGCTCATGGTTGCTTGCACAGCATCACCAAGACTCTCCTGGATTCCCTGAGATTTACTGGTGTCACAGTGGAGCCAGGCTTCTGTGCAGTTCCACAGCATCACAAAGGCTCTCCTGGCTTCCCTGAGCTTCTGTGGTGTCACAGTGGAGCCAGGCTTCTGTGCAGTTCCACAGCATCACAAAGGCTCTCCTGGGTTCCCTGAGATTTACTGGTGTCACAGTGGAGCCAGGCTTCTGTGCAGTTCCACAGCATCACAAAGGCTCTCCTGGCTTCCCTGAGCTTCTGTGGTGTCACAGTGGAGCCAGGCTTCTGTGCAGGTGCACAGCATCACAAAGGCTCTCCTGGCTTCCCTGAGCTTCTGTGGTGTCACAGTGGAGCCAGGCTTCCGTGCAGTTCCACAGCATCACAAAGGCTCTCCTGGCTTCCCTGAGCTTCTGTGGTGTCACAGTGGAGCCAGGGTTCCATGTGTTTGCACAGCATCACAAAGGCTCTCCTGGGTTCCCTGAGCTTCTGTGGTGTCACAGTGGAGCCAGGCTTCCATGGAGGTGCGCAGCATCATAAAGGCTCTCCTGGGAGCCACCGCGTCACAAAGCACCGTGGATTCGGTGCAGCCTCGCTGTGTCACCATGGCGGCTGGCTTCCATCAGCCCCTGCAGTGTCCCAGTGGGCCCTTGGCTTTAGGAGTGGCTGGCTCAGAGGTACTGGCCCGGCAGTGGCTGCGAGCGAAGCAGCAGGGACAGCATGCAAACAGTGCCACGGCCACTTCTGTGGCCACTCTCAACTCTCTCCCAGCCAAGGGCATATTCCATACCATATGACTCCAGCTCAGATACACGAACCGAAGGGAGAGAAGAGGAAGGGAGGGCTGGGGGCTCTCATGATTCCTCAGCGTTTGCCTCCCAGAGAAACCATTCCGCATGCACACATAGAATCTTTTTCTTTCTTTCTTTCTTTCTTTCTTTCTTTCTTTCTTTCTTTCTTTCTTTCTGTCTGTCTGTCTGTCTGTCTGTCTGTCTTCCATGCACCTGCACAGCATCACAAAGGCTCCCCTGTGTCCTTGTTCCCAGCAGGCATCACGAGAGAAACCACACAAGACTCCAGGCTCAGGGAGAAATGCAAGCAATTTCACCATCTCTCCAAAGGCTTTTCTACGCTACTTGGCCAAAGGGTGGGAAACGGCAGAAGGCAATGGGTTTCTCGGCCGTCCACCCCTTGAAGGCTTTGCTCAAGTTCCAAGACAGCCAGCTCGGAAGCTTTTTCTGCTTGCAACCACACCAATCATGCAAAACCGTTTGCAGGTGAAAGACGTTGACAAGACCGAAACATTGTTTCAATCACTAGCATGGGAAAGAGACAGCTCTCCCAAAATGCTGCAGAGAGCAGAAGAAATTCTCAGCTAAGGCTTTGACAGCACCCATACTCCTCGGGGCCCTGGGCTTCGGTGGTGTCACAGTGCAGCCACGCTCATGGTTGCTTGCACAGCATCACCAAGACTCTCCTGGATTCCCTGAGATTTACTGGTGTCACAGTGGAGCCAGGCTTCTGTGCAGTTCCACAGCATCACAAAGGCTCTCCTGGCTTCCCTGAGCTTCTGTGGTGTCACAGTGGAGCCAGGCTTCTGTGCAGTTCCACAGCATCACAAAGGCTCTCCTGGGTTCCCTGAGATTTACTGGTGTCACAGTGGAGCCAGGCTTCTGTGCAGTTCCACAGCATCACAAAGGCTCTCCTGGCTTCCCTGAGCTTCTGTGGTGTCACAGTGGAGCCAGGCTTCTGTGCAGGTGCACAGCATCACAAAGGCTCTCCTGGCTTCCCTGAGATTTACTGGTGTCACAGTGGAGCCAGGCTTCTGTGCAGTTGCACAGCATCACAAAGGCTCTCCTGGCTTCCCTGAGATTTACTGGTGTCACAGTAGAGCCAGGCTTCCGTGCAGTTGCACAGCATCACAAAGGCTCTCCTGGCTTCCCTGAGCTTCTGTGGTGCCACAGTGGAGCCAAGCATCCATGCAGTTCCACAGCATCACAAAGGCTCTCCTGGGTTCCCTGAGCACCTGTGGTGTCACAGTGGAGCCAGGCTTCTGTGCAGGTGCACAGCATCACAAAGGCTCTCCTGGGTTCCCTGAGCACCTGTGGTGTCACAGTGGAGCCAGGCTTCTGTGCAGGTGCACAGCATCACAAAGGCTCTCCTGGGTTCCCTGAGCACCTGTAGTGTCACAGTGGAGCCAGGCTTCTGTGCAGGTGCACAGCATCACAAAGGCTCTCCTGGCTTCCCTGAGCTTCTGTGGTGTCACAGTGGAGCCAGGCTTCCGTGCAGTTCCACAGCATCACAAAGGCTCTCCTGGCTTCCCTGAGCTTCTGTGGTGTCACAGTGGAGCCAGGGTTCCATGTGTTTGCACAGCATCACAAAGGCTCTCCTGGGTTCCCTGAGCTTCTGTGGTGTCACAGTGGAGCCAGGCTTCCATGGAGGTGCGCAGCATCATAAAGGCTCTCCTGGGAGCCACCGCGTCACAAAGCACCGTGGATTCGGTGCAGCCTCGCTGTGTCACCATGGCGGCTGGCTTCCATCAGCCCCTGCAGTGTCCCAGTGGGCCCTTGGCTTTAGGAGTGGCTGGCTCAGAGGTACTGGCCCGGCAGTGGCTGCGAGCGAAGCAGCAGGGACAGCATGCAAACAGTGCCACGGCCACTTCTGTGGCCACTCTCAACTCTCTCCCAGCCAAGGGCATATTCCATACCATATGACTCCAGCTCAGATACACGAACCGAAGGGAGAGAAGAGGAAGGGAGGGCTGGGGGCTCTCATGATTCCTCAGCGTTTGCCTCCCAGAGAAACCATTCCGCATGCACACATAGAATCTTTTTCTTTCTTTCTTTCTTTCTTTCTTTCTTTCTTTCTTTCTTTCTGTCTGTCTGTCTGTCTGTCTGTCTGTCTTCCATGCACCTGCACAGCATCACAAAGGCTCCCCTGTGTCCTTGTTCCCAGCAGGCATCACGAGAGAAACCACACAAGACTCCAGGCTCAGGGAGAAATGCAAGCAATTTCACCATCTCTCCAAAGGCTTTTCTACGCTACTTGGCCAAAGGGTGGGAAACGGCAGAAGGCAATGGGTTTCTCGGCCGTCCACCCCTTGAAGGCTTTGCTCAAGTTCCAAGACAGCCAGCTCGGAAGCTTTTTCTGCTTGCAACCACACCAATCATGCAAAACCGTTTGCAGGTGAAAGACGTTGACAAGACCGAAACATTGTTTCAATCACTAGCATGGGAAAGAGACAGCTCTCCCAAAATGCTGCAGAGAGCAGAAGAAATTCTCAGCTAAGGCTTTGACAGCACCCATACTCCTCGGGGCCCTGGGCTTCGGTGGTGTCACAGTGCAGCCACGCTCATGGTTGCTTGCACAGCATCACCAAGACTCTCCTGGATTCCCTGAGATTTACTGGTGTCACAGTGGAGCCAGGCTTCTGTGCAGTTCCACAG
Source organism: Lycocorax pyrrhopterus obiensis (assembly GCA_014706295.1). Taxonomy (NCBI): domain Eukaryota; kingdom Metazoa; phylum Chordata; class Aves; order Passeriformes; family Paradisaeidae; genus Lycocorax; species Lycocorax pyrrhopterus. The sequence goes on from JACSVZ010000069.1 coordinate 9,073, forward strand.
CATCACAAAGGCTCTCCTGGCTTCCCTGAGCTTCTGTGGTGTCACAGTGGAGCCAGGCTTCTGTGCAGTTCCACAGCATCACAAAGGCTCTCCTGGGTTCCCTGAGATTTACTGGTGTCACAGTGGAGCCAGGCTTCTGTGCAGTTCCACAGCATCACAAAGGCTCTCCTGGCTTCCCTGAGCTTCTGTGGTGTCACAGTGGAGCCAGGCTTCTGTGCAGGTGCACAGCATCACAAAGGCTCTCCTGGCTTCCCTGAGATTTACTGGTGTCACAGTGGAGCCAGGCTTCTGTGCAGTTGCACAGCATCACAAAGGCTCTCCTGGCTTCCCTGAGATTTACTGGTGTCACAGTAGAGCCAGGCTTCCGTGCAGTTGCACAGCATCACAAAGGCTCTCCTGGCTTCCCTGAGCTTCTGTGGTGCCACAGTGGAGCCAAGCATCCATGCAGTTCCACAGCATCACAAAGGCTCTCCTGGCTTCCCTGAGCACCTGTGGTGTCACAGTGGAGCCAGGCTTCTGTGCAGGTGCACAGCATCACAAAGGCTCTCCTGGGTTCCCTGAGCACCTGTGGTGTCACAGTGGAGCCAGGCTTCTGTGCAGGTGCACAGCATCACAAAGGCTCTCCTGGGTTCCCTGAGCACCTGTAGTGTCACAGTGGAGCCAGGCTTCTGTGCAGGTGCACAGCATCACAAAGGCTCTCCTGGGTTCCCTGAGCACCTGTGGTGTCACAGTGGAGCCAGGCTTCTGTGCAGGTGCACAGCATCACAAAGGCTCTCCTGGGTTCCCTGAGCACCTGTAGTGTCACAGTGGAGCCAGGCTTCTGTGCAGGTGCACAGCATCACAAAGGCTCTCCTGGGTTCCCTGAGCTTCTGTGGTGTCACAGTGGAGCCAGGCTTCCATGGAGGTGCGCAGCATCATAAAGGCTCTCCTGGGAGCCACCGCGTCACAAAGCACCGTGGATTCGGTGCAGCCTCGCTGTGTCACCATGGCGGCTGGCTTCCATCAGCCCCTGCAGTGTCCCAGTGGGCCCTTGGCTTTAGGAGTGGCTGGCTCAGAGGTACTGGCCCGGCAGTGGCTGCGAGCGAAGCAGCAGGGACAGCATGCAAACAGTGCCACGGCCACTTCTGTGGCCACTCTCAACTCTCTCCCAGCCAAGGGCATATTCCATACCATATGACTCCAGCTCAGATACACGAACCGAAGGGAGAGAAGAGGAAGGGAGGGCTGGGGGCTCTCATGATTCCTCAGCGTTTGCCTCCCAGAGAAACCATTCCGCATGCACACATAGAATCTTTTTCTTTCTTTCTTTCTTTCTTTCTTTCTTTCTTTCTTTCTTTCTTTCTTTCTGTCTGTCTGTCTGTCTGTCTGTCTGTCTTCCATGCACCTGCACAGCATCACAAAGGCTCCCCTGTGTCCTTGTTCCCAGCAGGCATCACGAGAGAAACCACACAAGACTCCAGGCTCAGGGAGAAATGCAAGCAATTTCACCATCTCTCCAAAGGCTTTTCTACGCTACTTGGCCAAAGGGTGGGAAACGGCAGAAGGCAATGGGTTTCTCGGCCGTCCACCCCTTGAAGGCTTTGCTCAAGTTCCAAGACAGCCAGCTCGGAAGCTTTTTCTGCTTGCAACCACACCAATCATGCAAAACCGTTTGCAGGTGAAAGACGTTGACAAGACCGAAACATTGTTTCAATCACTAGCATGGGAAAGAGACAGCTCTCCCAAAATGCTGCAGAGAGCAGAAGAAATTCTCAGCTAAGGCTTTGACAGCACCCATACTCCTCGGGGCCCTGGGCTTCGGTGGTGTCACAGTGCAGCCACGCTCATGGTTGCTTGCACAGCATCACCAAGACTCTCCTGGATTCCCTGAGATTTACTGGTGTCACAGTGGAGCCAGGCTTCTGTGCAGTTCCACAGCATCACAAAGGCTCTCCTGGCTTCCCTGAGCTTCTGTGGTGTCACAGTGGAGCCAGGCTTCTGTGCAGTTCCACAGCATCACAAAGGCTCTCCTGGGTTCCCTGAGATTTACTGGTGTCACAGTGGAGCCAGGCTTCTGTGCAGTTCCACAGCATCACAAAGGCTCTCCTGGCTTCCCTGAGCTTCTGTGGTGTCACAGTGGAGCCAGGCTTCTGTGCAGGTGCACAGCATCACAAAGGCTCTCCTGGCTTCCCTGAGATTTACTGGTGTCACAGTGGAGCCAGGCTTCTGTGCAGTTGCACAGCATCACAAAGGCTCTCCTGGCTTCCCTGAGATTTACTGGTGTCACAGTAGAGCCAGGCTTCCGTGCAGTTGCACAGCATCACAAAGGCTCTCCTGGCTTCCCTGAGCTTCTGTGGTGCCACAGTGGAGCCAAGCATCCATGCAGTTCCACAGCATCACAAAGGCTCTCCTGGGTTCCCTGAGCACCTGTGGTGTCACAGTGGAGCCAGGCTTCTGTGCAGGTGCACAGCATCACAAAGGCTCTCCTGGGTTCCCTGAGCACCTGTGGTGTCACAGTGGAGCCAGGCTTCTGTGCAGGTGCACAGCATCACAAAGGCTCTCCTGGGTTCCCTGAGCACCTGTAGTGTCACAGTGGAGCCAGGCTTCTGTGCAGGTGCACAGCATCACAAAGGCTCTCCTGGGTTCCCTGAGCACCTGTAGTGTCACAGTGGAGCCAGGCTTCCATGGAGGTGCGCAGCATCATAAAGGCTCTCCTGGGAGCCACCGCGTCACAAAGCACCGTGGATTCGGTGCAGCCTCGCTGTGTCACCATGGCGGCTGGCTTCCATCAGCCCCTGCAGTGTCCCAGTGGGCCCTTGGCTTTAGGAGTGGCTGGCTCAGAGGTACTGGCCCGGCAGTGGCTGCGAGCGAAGCAGCAGGGACAGCATGCAAACAGTGCCACGGCCACTTCTGTGGCCACTCTCAACTCTCTCCCAGCCAAGGGCATATTCCATACCATATGACTCCAGCTCAGATACACGAACCGAAGGGAGAGAAGAGGAAGGGAGGGCTGGGGGCTCTCATGATTCCTCAGCGTTTGCCTCCCAGAGAAACCATTCCGCATGCACACATAGAATCTTTTTCTTTCTTTCTTTCTTTCTTTCTTTCTTTCTTTCTTTCTTTCTTTCTTTCTGTCTGTCTGTCTGTCTGTCTGTCTGTCTGTCTTCCATGCACCTGCACAGCATCACAAAGGCTCCCCTGTGTCCTTGTTCCCAGCAGGCATCACGAGAGAAACCACACAAGACTCCAGGCTCAGGGAGAAATGCAAGCAATTTCACCATCTCTCCAAAGGCTTTTCTACGCTACTTGGCCAAAGGGTGGGAAACGGCAGAAGGCAATGGGTTTCTCGGCCGTCCACCCCTTGAAGGCTTTGCTCAAGTTCCAAGACAGCCAGCTCGGAAGCTTTTTCTGCTTGCAACCACACCAATCATGCAAAACCGTTTGCAGGTGAAAGACGTTGACAAGACCGAAACATTGTTTCAATCACTAGCATGGGAAAGAGACAGCTCTCCCAAAATGCTGCAGAGAGCAGAAGAAATTCTCAGCTAAGGCTTTGACAGCACCCATACTCCTCGGGGCCCTGGGCTTCGGTGGTGTCACAGTGCAGCCACGCTCATGGTTGCTTGCACAGCATCACCAAGACTCTCCTGGATTCCCTGAGATTTACTGGTGTCACAGTGGAGCCAGGCTTCTGTGCAGTTCCACAGCATCACAAAGGCTCTCCTGGCTTCCCTGAGCTTCTGTGGTGTCACAGTGGAGCCAGGCTTCTGTGCAGTTCCACAGCATCACAAAGGCTCTCCTGGGTTCCCTGAGATTTACTGGTGTCACAGTGGAGCCAGGCTTCTGTGCAGTTCCACAGCATCACAAAGGCTCTCCTGGCTTCCCTGAGCTTCTGTGGTGTCACAGTGGAGCCAGGCTTCTGTGCAGGTGCACAGCATCACAAAGGCTCTCCTGGCTTCCCTGAGATTTACTGGTGTCACAGTGGAGCCAGGCTTCTGTGCAGTTGCACAGCATCACAAAGGCTCTCCTGGCTTCCCTGAGATTTACTGGTGTCACAGTAGAGCCAGGCTTCCGTGCAGTTGCACAGCATCACAAAGGCTCTCCTGGCTTCCCTGAGCTTCTGTGGTGCCACAGTGGAGCCAAGCATCCATGCAGTTCCACAGCATCACAAAGGCTCTCCTGGGTTCCCTGAGCACCTGTGGTGTCACAGTGGAGCCAGGCTTCTGTGCAGGTGCACAGCATCACAAAGGCTCTCCTGGGTTCCCTGAGCACCTGTGGTGTCACAGTGGAGCCAGGCTTCTGTGCAGGTGCACAGCATCACAAAGGCTCTCCTGGGTTCCCTGAGCTTCTGTGGTGTCACAGTGGAGCCAGGCTTCTGTGCAGTCCACAGCATCACAAAGGCTCTCCTGGCTTCCCTGAGCTTCTGTGGTGTCACAGTGGAGCCAGGGTTCCATGTGTTTGCACAGCATCACAAAGGCTCTCCTGGGTTCCCTGAGCTTCTGTGGTGTCACAGTGGAGCCAGGCTTCCATGGAGGTGCGCAGCATCATAAAGGCTCTCCTGGGAGCCACCGCGTCACAAAGCACCGTGGATTCGGTGCAGCCTCGCTGTGTCACCATGGCGGCTGGCTTCCATCAGCCCCTGCAGTGTCCCAGTGGGCCCTTGGCTTTAGGAGTGGCTGGCTCAGAGGTACTGGCCCGGCAGTGGCTGCGAGCGAAGCAGCAGGGACAGCATGCAAACAGTGCCACGGCCACTTCTGTGGCCACTCTCAACTCTCTCCCAGCCAAGGGCATATTCCATACCATATGACTCCAGCTCAGATACACGAACCGAAGGGAGAGAAGAGGAAGGGAGGGCTGGGGGCTCTCATGATTCCTCAGCGTTTGCCTCCCAGAGAAACCATTCCGCATGCACACATAGAATCTTTTTCTTTCTTTCTTTCTTTCTTTCTTTCTTTCTTTCTTTCTTTCTTTCTTTCTGTCTGTCTGTCTGTCTGTCTGTCTGTCTTCCATGCACCTGCACAGCATCACAAAGGCTCCCCTGTGTCCTTGTTCCCAGCAGGCATCACGAGAGAAACCACACAAGACTCCAGGCTCAGGGAGAAATGCAAGCAATTTCACCATCTCTCCAAAGGCTTTTCTACGCTACTTGGCCAAAGGGTGGGAAACGGCAGAAGGCAATGGGTTTCTCGGCCGTCCACCCCTTGAAGGCTTTGCTCAAGTTCCAAGACAGCCAGCTCGGAAGCTTTTTCTGCTTGCAACCACACCAATCATGCAAAACCGTTTGCAGGTGAAAGACGTTGACAAGACCGAAACATTGTTTCAATCACTAGCATGGGAAAGAGACAGCTCTCCCAAAATGCTGCAGAGAGCAGAAGAAATTCTCAGCTAAGGCTTTGACAGCACCCATACTCCTCGGGGCCCTGGGCTTCGGTGGTGTCACAGTGCAGCCACGCTCATGGTTGCTTGCACAGCATCACCAAGACTCTCCTGGATTCCCTGAGATTTACTGGTGTCACAGTGGAGCCAGGCTTCTGTGCAGTTCCACAGCATCACAAAGGCTCTCCTGGCTTCCCTGAGCTTCTGTGGTGTCACAGTGGAGCCAGGCTTCTGTGCAGTTCCACAGCATCACAAAGGCTCTCCTGGGTTCCCTGAGATTTACTGGTGTCACAGTGGAGCCAGGCTTCTGTGCAGTTCCACAGCATCACAAAGGCTCTCCTGGCTTCCCTGAGCTTCTGTGGTGTCACAGTGGAGCCAGGCTTCTGTGCAGGTGCACAGCATCACAAAGGCTCTCCTGGCTTCCCTGAGATTTACTGGTGTCACAGTGGAGCCAGGCTTCTGTGCAGTTGCACAGCATCACAAAGGCTCTCCTGGCTTCCCTGAGATTTACTGGTGTCACAGTAGAGCCAGGCTTCCGTGCAGTTGCACAGCATCACAAAGGCTCTCCTGGCTTCCCTGAGCTTCTGTGGTGCCACAGTGGAGCCAAGCATCCATGCAGTTCCACAGCATCACAAAGGCTCTCCTGGGTTCCCTGAGCACCTGTGGTGTCACAGTGGAGCCAGGCTTCTGTGCAGGTGCACAGCATCACAAAGGCTCTCCTGGGTTCCCTGAGCACCTGTGGTGTCACAGTGGAGCCAGGCTTCTGTGCAGGTGCACAGCATCACAAAGGCTCTCCTGGGTTCCCTGAGCACCTGTAGTGTCACAGTGGAGCCAGGCTTCTGTGCAGGTGCACAGCATCACAAAGGCTCTCCTGGGTTCCCTGAGCACCTGTAGTGTCACAGTGGAGCCAGGCTTCCATGGAGGTGCGCAGCATCATAAAGGCTCTCCTGGGAGCCACCGCGTCACAAAGCACCGTGGATTCGGTGCAGCCTCGCTGTGTCACCATGGCGGCTGGCTTCCATCAGCCCCTGCAGTGTCCCAGTGGGCCCTTGGCTTTAGGAGTGGCTGGCTCAGAGGTACTGGCCCGGCAGTGGCTGCGAGCGAAGCAGCAGGGACAGCATGCAAACAGTGCCACGGCCACTTCTGTGGCCACTCTCAACTCTCTCCCAGCCAAGGGCATATTCCATACCATATGACTCCAGCTCAGATACACGAACCGAAGGGAGAGAAGAGGAAGGGAGGGCTGGGGGCTCTCATGATTCCTCAGCGTTTGCCTCCCAGAGAAACCATTCCGCATGCACACATAGAATCTTTTTCTTTCTTTCTTTCTTTCTTTCTTTCTTTCTTTCTTTCTTTCTTTCTTTCTGTCTGTCTGTCTGTCTGTCTGTCTGTCTGTCTTCCATGCACCTGCACAGCATCACAAAGGCTCCCCTGTGTCCTTGTTCCCAGCAGGCATCACGAGAGAAACCACACAAGACTCCAGGCTCAGGGAGAAATGCAAGCAATTTCACCATCTCTCCAAAGGCTTTTCTACGCTACTTGGCCAAAGGGTGGGAAACGGCAGAAGGCAATGGGTTTCTCGGCCGTCCACCCCTTGAAGGCTTTGCTCAAGTTCCAAGACAGCCAGCTCGGAAGCTTTTTCTGCTTGCAACCACACCAATCATGCAAAACCGTTTGCAGGTGAAAGACGTTGACAAGACCGAAACATTGTTTCAATCACTAGCATGGGAAAGAGACAGCTCTCCCAAAATGCTGCAGAGAGCAGAAGAAATTCTCAGCTAAGGCTTTGACAGCACCCATACTCCTCGGGGCCCTGGGCTTCGGTGGTGTCACAGTGCAGCCACGCTCATGGTTGCTTGCACAGCATCACCAAGACTCTCCTGGATTCCCTGAGATTTACTGGTGTCACAGTGGAGCCAGGCTTCTGTGCAGTTCCACAGCATCACAAAGGCTCTCCTGGCTTCCCTGAGCTTCTGTGGTGTCACAGTGGAGCCAGGCTTCTGTGCAGTTCCACAGCATCACAAAGGCTCTCCTGGGTTCCCTGAGATTTACTGGTGTCACAGTGGAGCCAGGCTTCTGTGCAGTTCCACAGCATCACAAAGGCTCTCCTGGCTTCCCTGAGCTTCTGTGGTGTCACAGTGGAGCCAGGCTTCTGTGCAGGTGCACAGCATCACAAAGGCTCTCCTGGCTTCCCTGAGATTTACTGGTGTCACAGTGGAGCCAGGCTTCTGTGCAGTTGCACAGCATCACAAAGGCTCTCCTGGCTTCCCTGAGATTTACTGGTGTCACAGTAGAGCCAGGCTTCCGTGCAGTTGCACAGCATCACAAAGGCTCTCCTGGCTTCCCTGAGCTTCTGTGGTGCCACAGTGGAGCCAAGCATCCATGCAGTTCCACAGCATCACAAAGGCTCTCCTGGGTTCCCTGAGCACCTGTGGTGTCACAGTGGAGCCAGGCTTCTGTGCAGGTGCACAGCATCACAAAGGCTCTCCTGGGTTCCCTGAGCACCTGTGGTGTCACAGTGGAGCCAGGCTTCTGTGCAGGTGCACAGCATCACAAAGGCTCTCCTGGGTTCCCTGAGCACCTGTAGTGTCACAGTGGAGCCAGGCTTCTGTGCAGGTGCACAGCATCACAAAGGCTCTCCTGGGTTCCCTGAGCACCTGTGGTGTCACAGTGGAGCCAGGCTTCTGTGCAGGTGCACAGCATCACAAAGGCTCTCCTGGGTTCCCTGAGCACCTGTAGTGTCACAGTGGAGCCAGGCTTCTGTGCAGGTGCACAGCATCACAAAGGCTCTCCTGGGTTCCCTGAGCACCTGTAGTGTCACAGTGGAGCCAGGCTTCCATGGAGGTGCGCAGCATCATAAAGGCTCTCCTGGGAGCCACCGCGTCACAAAGCACCGTGGATTCGGTGCAGCCTCGCTGTGTCACCATGGCGGCTGGCTTCCATCAGCCCCTGCAGTGTCCCAGTGGGCCCTTGGCTTTAGGAGTGGCTGGCTCAGAGGTACTGGCCCGGCAGTGGCTGCGAGCGAAGCAGCAGGGACAGCATGCAAACAGTGCCACGGCCACTTCTGTGGCCACTCTCAACTCTCTCCCAGCCAAGGGCATATTCCATACCATATGACTCCAGCTCAGATACACGAACCGAAGGGAGAGAAGAGGAAGGGAGGGCTGGGGGCTCTCATGATTCCTCAGCGTTTGCCTCCCAGAGAAACCATTCCGCATGCACACATAGAATCTTTTTCTTTCTTTCTTTCTTTCTTTCTTTCTTTCTTCTTTCTTTCTTTCTTTCTGTCTGTCTGTCTGTCTGTCTGTCTGTCTGTCTTCCATGCACCTGCACAGCATCACAAAGGCTCCCCTGTGTCCTTGTTCCCAGCAGGCATCACGAGAGAAACCACACAAGACTCCAGGCTCAGGGAGAAATGCAAGCAATTTCACCATCTCTCCAAAGGCTTTTCTACGCTACTTGGCCAAAGGGTGGGAAACGGCAGAAGGCAATGGGTTTCTCGGCCGTCCACCCCTTGAAGGCTTTGCTCAAGTTCCAAGACAGCCAGCTCGGAAGCTTTTTCTGCTTGCAACCACACCAATCATGCAAAACCGTTTGCAGGTGAAAGACGTTGACAAGACCGAAACATTGTTTCAATCACTAGCATGGGAAAGAGACAGCTCTCCCAAAATGCTGCAGAGAGCAGAAGAAATTCTCAGCTAAGGCTTTGACAGCACCCATACTCCTCGGGGCCCTGGGCTTCGGTGGTGTCACAGTGCAGCCACGCTCATGGTTGCTTGCACAGCATCACCAAGACTCTCCTGGATTCCCTGAGATTTACTGGTGTCACAGTGGAGCCAGGCTTCTGTGCAGTTCCACAGCATCACAAAGGCTCTCCTGGCTTCCCTGAGCTTCTGTGGTGTCACAGTGGAGCCAGGCTTCTGTGCAGTTCCACAGCATCACAAAGGCTCTCCTGGGTTCCCTGAGATTTACTGGTGTCACAGTGGAGCCAGGCTTCTGTGCAGTTCCACAGCATCACAAAGGCTCTCCTGGCTTCCCTGAGCTTCTGTGGTGTCACAGTGGAGCCAGGCTTCTGTGCAGGTGCACAGCATCACAAAGGCTCTCCTGGCTTCCCTGAGATTTACTGGTGTCACAGTGGAGCCAGGCTTCTGTGCAGTTGCACAGCATCACAAAGGCTCTCCTGGCTTCCCTGAGATTTACTGGTGTCACAGTAGAGCCAGGCTTCCGTGCAGTTGCACAGCATCACAAAGGCTCTCCTGGCTTCCCTGAGCTTCTGTGGTGCCACAGTGGAGCCAAGCATCCATGCAGTTCCACAGCATCACAAAGGCTCTCCTGGGTTCCCTGAGCACCTGTGGTGTCACAGTGGAGCCAGGCTTCTGTGCAGGTGCACAGCATCACAAAGGCTCTCCTGGGTTCCCTGAGCACCTGTGGTGTCACAGTGGAGCCAGGCTTCTGTGCAGGTGCACAGCATCACAAAGGCTCTCCTGGGTTCCCTGAGCACCTGTAGTGTCACAGTGGAGCCAGGCTTCTGTGCAGGTGCACAGCATCACAAAGGCTCTCCTGGGTTCCCTGAGCACCTGTAGTGTCACAGTGGAGCCAGGCTTCCATGGAGGTGCGCAGCATCATAAAGGCTCTCCTGGGAGCCACCGCGTCACAAAGCACCGTGGATTCGGTGCAGCCTCGCTGTGTCACCATGGCGGCTGGCTTCCATCAGCCCCTGCAGTGTCCCAGTGGGCCCTTGGCTTTAGGAGTGGCTGGCTCAGAGGTACTGGCCCGGCAGTGGCTGCGAGCGAAGCAGCAGGGACAGCATGCAAACAGTGCCACGGCCACTTCTGTGGCCACTCTCAACTCTCTCCCAGCCAAGGGCATATTCCATACCATATGACTCCAGCTCAGATACACGAACCGAAGGGAGAGAAGAGGAAGGGAGGGCTGGGGGCTCTCATGATTCCTCAGCGTTTGCCTCCCAGAGAAACCATTCCGCATGCACACATAGAATCTTTTTCTTTCTTTCTTTCTTTCTTTCTTTCTTTCTTTCTTTCTTTCTTTCTTTCTTTCTGTCTGTCTGTCTGTCTGTCTGTCTGTCTTCCATGCACCTGCACAGCATCACAAAGGCTCCCCTGTGTCCTTGTTCCCAGCAGGCATCACGAGAGAAACCACACAAGACTCCAGGCTCAGGGAGAAATGCAAGCAATTTCACCATCTCTCCAAAGGCTTTTCTACGCTACTTGGCCAAAGGGTGGGAAACGGCAGAAGGCAATGGGTTTCTCGGCCGTCCACCCCTTGAAGGCTTTGCTCAAGTTCCAAGACAGCCAGCTCGGAAGCTTTTTCTGCTTGCAACCACACCAATCATGCAAAACCGTTTGCAGGTGAAAGACGTTGACAAGACCGAAACATTGTTTCAATCACTAGCATGGGAAAGAGACAGCTCTCCCAAAATGCTGCAGAGAGCAGAAGAAATTCTCAGCTAAGGCTTTGACAGCACCCATACTCCTCGGGGCCCTGGGCTTCGGTGGTGTCACAGTGCAGCCACGCTCATGGTTGCTTGCACAGCATCACCAAGACTCTCCTGGATTCCCTGAGATTTACTGGTGTCACAGTGGAGCCAGGCTTCTGTGCAGTTCCACAGCATCACAAAGGCTCTCCTGGCTTCCCTGAGCTTCTGTGGTGTCACAGTGGAGCCAGGCTTCTGTGCAGTTCCACAGCATCACAAAGGCTCTCCTGGGTTCCCTGAGATTTACTGGTGTCACAGTGGAGCCAGGCTTCTGTGCAGTTCCACAGCATCACAAAGGCTCTCCTGGCTTCCCTGAGCTTCTGTGGTGTCACAGTGGAGCCAGGCTTCTGTGCAGTTCCACAGCATCACAAAGGCTCTCCTGGCTTCCCTGAGCTTCTGTGGTGTCACAGTGGAGCCAGGCTTCCGTGCAGTTCCACAGCATCACAAAGGCTCTCCTGGCTTCCCTGAGCTTCTGTGGTGTCACAGTGGAGCCAGGGTTCCATGTGTTTGCACAGCATCACAAAGGCTCTCCTGGGTTCCCTGAGCTTCTGTGGTGTCACAGTGGAGCCAGGCTTCCATGGAGGTGCGCAGCATCATAAAGGCTCTCCTGGGAGCCACCGCGTCACAAAGCACCGTGGATTCGGTGCAGCCTCGCTGTGTCACCATGGCGGCTGGCTTCCATCAGCCCCTGCAGTGTCCCAGTGGGCCCTTGGCTTTAGGAGTGGCTGGCTCAGAGGTACTGGCCCGGCAGTGGCTGCGAGCGAAGCAGCAGGGACAGCATGCAAACAGTGCCACGGCCACTTCTGTGGCCACTCTCAACTCTCTCCCAGCCAAGGGCATATTCCATACCATATGACTCCAGCTCAGATACACGAACCGAAGGGAGAGAAGAGGAAGGGAGGGCTGGGGGCTCTCATGATTCCTCAGCGTTTGCCTCCCAGAGAAACCATTCCGCATGCACACATAGAATCTTTTTCTTTCTTTCTTTCTTTCTTTCTTTCTTTCTTTCTTTCTTTCTTTCTTTCTGTCTGTCTGTCTGTCTGTCTGTCTGTCTTCCATGCACCTGCACAGCATCACAAAGGCTCCCCTGTGTCCTTGTTCCCAGCAGGCATCACGAGAGAAACCACACAAGACTCCAGGCTCAGGGAGAAATGCAAGCAATTTCACCATCTCTCCAAAGGCTTTTCTACGCTACTTGGCCAAAGGGTGGGAAACGGCAGAAGGCAATGGGTTTCTCGGCCGTCCACCCCTTGGAAGGCTTTGCTCAAGTTCCAAGACTGAGCTTTGTGGTGCACAGTGGAGCCAAGCATCCATGCAGTTCCACAGCATCAAAAGGCCTCCTGGCTTCCTGAGCACCTGTGGGTCACAGTGGAGCAGGCTTTGTGCGTGTGCACAGCACACAAAGGCTCTCATGGGTCCCTGAGCCACCTGTGGTTGCCACAGTGGAGCCAGGCTTCTGTGCAGGTTGCACAGCATCACCAAAAAGGCTCTCCTGGGTTCCCTGAGCTTCTGTGGTGTCACAGTGGAGCCAGGCTTTCCACTTGATGGTGCGCAGCATCATAAAGCTCTCACTGGGAGGCCACCGCGTCACAAAGCACCGTGGATTCGGTGCAGCTCTCGGTCACCATGGCGGCTGGCTTCCATCAAGCCCCTGCAGTGTCCCAGTGGGCCCTTGGCCTTTAGGAGTGGCTGGCTCAGAGTACTGGCCTCGGCAAGTGGCTGCGAGAGCGAAGCAGCAGGACAGCATGCCAAACAGTGCCACGCCACTTCTGTGGCCACTCTCAACTCTCTCCCAGCCCAAGGGCATATTCCATACCATATGACTCCAGCTCAGATACACGACCGAAGGGAGAGAAGAGGAAGGAGGGGCTGGGGCTCTCTTGATCCTCAGCGTTTGCCTCCCAGAGAACCATTCCCGCATGCACACATAGGAATCTTTTCCTTTCTTTCTTTCTTTCTTTCTTTCTTTCTTTCTTTCTTCTTTCTTTCTGTCTGTCTGTCTGGTCTGTCGTCTGGCTGTCTCGTCTTCCATGCACCTGCCACAGCATTCACAAAGGCTCCCCTGTTCCTTGTTCCCACAGCATCACGAGAGAAACCACACAAGACTCCAGGCTCAGGGAGGAAATGCAAGCAATTTCCCATCTCTCCAAAGGCTTTCTACGCTACTTGGCCCAAAGGGTGGGAAACGGCAGAAGGCAATGGCGTTTCTCGGCCGTCCACCCCTTGAAGGCTTTGCTCAAGTTCCAAGACAGCCAGCTCGGAAGCTTTTTCTGCTTGCACCACACATCATGCAAAACCGTTTGGGGGGGGGGGGGCCCCCCCCCCCCCCCCCCCCCCCCCCCCCCCCCCCCCCCCCCCCCCCCCCCCCCCCCCCCCCCCCCCCCCCCCCCCCCCCTGGGTGAAAACGTTGACAAGACCGAAACTTGTTTCATTCACTAGCATGGGAAAGAGACAGCTCTCCCCAAAATGCTGCAGAGAGCAGAAGAAATTCCAGCTAGGCTTTGACAGCAACCATACTCCTCGGGCCTGGGCTTCGGGGTGTCACGTGCAGCCCACGCTCTATGGGTGTTTGCACAGCATCACCAGACTCACCTGGATTCCCTGAGATTTACTGGTGTTCACGTGAGCCAGGCTCTGTGCAGTTCCACAGCATCCAAAGGCTCTCCTGGCCTTCCCTGAGCTTCTGTCGGTGTTCACAAGTGGAGCCAGCTTCTGTGCAGTTCCACAAGCATCACAAGGCTCTCCTGGCGTTCCCTGAGGATTTACTGGTGGTCACAGTGGAGCCAGGCTTCTGTGCAGTTCCACAGCATCACAAAGCTCCTGGCTTCCCTGAGCTTCTGTGGTGTCACGTGGAGCCAGGCTTCTGTGCAGGTGCACAGCATCACAAAGGCTCTCTGCTTCCCTGAGATTACTGGTGTCACAGTGGAGCCAGGCTTCTGTGCAGTGCACAGCATCACAAAGGCTCTCCTGGCTGTCCCTGAGATTTACTGTGTCACAGTAGAGCCAGGCTTCCGTGCAGTTGCACAGCATCACAAAGGCTTCTCCTGGTTCCCTGAGCTTCTGTGGTGCCACGTGGAGCCAAGATCCATGCAGTTTCCACAGCATCACAAAGGCTCTCTATCCTGGCTTCCCTGAGCACCTGTGGGTCACAGTGGAGCCAGGCTTCTGTGCATGTGCACAGCATCACAAAAGGCTCTCCTGGGTTCCTGAGCACCTGTGGTGTCACAGTGGAGCCGGTTCTGTGCAGGTGCACAGCCATCACAAAGCTCTCCTGGGTTCCTGAGCACCTGTAAGTGTCACGTGGAGCCAGGCTTTCTGTGCAGGTCACGCATCACAAAGGCTCTCCTGGCTTCCCTGAGCTTCTGTGGTGTCACAAAGTGGAGCCAGTGCTTCTGCTGCAGTTCCAACAGCACTCACTAAAGGCTCTTCCTGGCTTCCCTGAGCTTCTGTGTGTCACAGTGGAGCCAGGCTTCCGTGCATTCCACAGCATCCACAAAGGCTCTTCCTGGCCTTTCCCTGAGCTTCTTGGTGGTGTCACAGTGGAGCCAGGGTTTCATGTGTTGCACAGCATCACAAAGGCTCTCCTGGGTTCCTGAGCTTCTGTGGTTGTCACCAGTGGAGCCAGGGCTTCCATGGAGTGCGCAGCATCATAAAAGGCTCTCCTGGGACCTCCACCGCGTCACCAAAGCACCGTGGATTCGGTGCAGCCTCGCGTGTCACCAGGCGGGCTGGTTCCATTTCAGCCCCTTGCAGTGTCCCAGTGGCCCTTTGGCTTTAGGGTGGCTGGCCTCAGAGTACTGGCCCGGCAGGGCTGCGAGCGAAGCAGCAGGGGCAGCATGCAAAACAGTTGCCGGCCACCTTCTGTGGCCACTTCAACATCTTCCCAGCCAAGGGCATATTCCATACCATATGACTCCAGCTTCAGATACACGAACCGAAGGGAGAGAGAAGGAAGGGAGGGTGGGGGCTCTATGATTCCTCCAGCGTTTGCTCCAGAGAACCAATTCCGCATGCACACATAGAATCTTTTTCTTTCTTTCTTTCTTTCTTTTCTTCTTTCTTTCTTCTTTCTTGTCTGTCTGTCTGCTGTCTGTCGTCTGGGTCTGTCTGTCTTCCATGCACCACTGCACAGCATCACAAAGGCTCCCCTGTCCTTGTTTCCCAGCAGGCATCCGTAGAGAAACCACACAAGACTCCAGGCTCAGGAGAAAATGCAAGCAATTTCACCATCTCTCCAAGCTTTTCTACGGCTACTTGGCCAAAGGGTGGGAACGGCAGAAGGCAATGGTTTCTCGGGGCCGTCCACCCCTTGAAGGCTTGCCTCAAGTTCAAGACAGCCAGCTCGGAAGCTTTTTCTGCCTGCAACCCACACCAATCATGCAAAACCGTTTGCGGGTGAAAGACGTTGACAAGACCGAAACATTGTTTCAATCACTTGCATGGAAAGAGACAGCTCTTTCCCAAATGCTGCAGAGAGCGAAGAAATCGAGCTAAGCTTACAGCACCCATACTCCTCGGGCCCTGGGCTTTACGGTGGTGTCACAGTGCAGCCACCCGCTCATGGTGCTTGCACAGCATCACCAAAGACTCTCCTGGATTCCCTGAGAATTTACTGGTGTCACAGTGGAGCCAGGCTTCTGTGCAGTTCCACAGCATCACCAAAGGCTCTCCTGGCTTCCTGAGCTTCTGTGGTTGTTCACAGTGGAGCCAGGCTCTGTGCAGTTCCACAGCATCACAAAGGGCTCTCCTGGCTTAATCCTGAGCTCTTGTCACGTGGAGCCAGCTTTGTGCAGTTCCACAGCATTCAACAAAGGTCTTCCGGGTTCCCTGAGATTACTGGTGTCACAGTGGACCAGGCTCTGTGCAGTTCCACAGCATCACAAAGGCTCTTCCTGGCTTTCCCTGAGCTTCTTGTGGTGCACAGTGGGAGCCAGGTTCTGTGCAGGGTGCACAGCATCCACAAAGCTCTCCTGGCTCCCTGCAGATTACGTGTCACAGTGGAGCCAGGCTTCTGTGCAGTTCCACAGATCACAAAGGCTCTCCTGGCTTCCCTGAGTTCTGTGGTGTCCAAGTGGAGCCAGCTTCTGTGCAGGTGCACGCATCACAAAGGCCTACCTGGCTTCCCTGAGATTTATGGTTGTCACAGTGGAGCAGGCTTCTGTGCAGTTGCCACAGCATCACAGAAGCTGGCTCCACTGTGACACCACAGAAGCTCAGGAAAGCCACGGAGAGCCTTTGTGATCTTGTGGACTGCACAGAAGCCGGCTCCACTTGTGACACCCAGTAAATCTCAGGAACCCAGGAGAGCCTTTGTGATGCTTTGTGGAACTGCACCAGAAGTCCTGGGCTCCACTGTGACACCACAGAGTCAGGGAAGCCAGGAGAGGCCTTTGTGATGCCTGTGGAACTGCACAGAACCTGCTATGTGACACCACAGAAGCTCAGGGAGCCAGGAGAGCCTATTGTTGATGCTGTGGAACTGCCACAGAAGCCTGGCTTCCACTGTGGACACCCAGTTTAAATTCTCAGGAATCCAGGAGAGTCTTGGTGTTGCTGTGCAGCAACCATGAGGCGTGGCTGCACTGTGCACCACCGAGCCCAGGCCCGAGGTATGGGTGCTGTCAAAGCCTTAGCTTGAGAATTTCTTCTGCTCTCTGCAGCATTTTGGAGAGCTTCTCTTCCATGCTAGTGCATTGAAACAATGTTTCGGTTTGTCAACGTCTTTCACCTGCAAACGGTTTTGCATGATTTGGTGTGGTTGCAGCAGAAAAAGTTTCCGAGCTGGCTGTCTGGAACTTGAGCAAAGCCTTCAGGGCAGTAGTTGTTGAGGCAGCTCGAACACGGCCGAGAAACCCATTGTCCTTCTGCCGTCATTTCCCCCCTGTGGGTCCAAAGTCGACGTTAGAAAAGCTTTGGACGACGATGGTGTAATTGCTTGCATTTGCTCCCTGAGCCTGGAGTCTTGTTGGTTTCTCTCGTGATGCGTCTCGGTGGAGAAGAAGGCGACAGGGGGCCTTTTGTACTGCGTGCAGGCGTGCATGGAAGACGATGTACGGATCAGACAGACAGACAGAAGAGGGAGACAGAATGAAAGAAAAAGAAGAAAGAAAAGAAGAAAGAAGAAGAAAAGAAAAAGGAAAGAAAAGATTTCTATATGTGTGCATGCGGAATGGTTCTCTGGGATGCAAACGTTGAGGAATCATGAGAGCCCCCAGCACCTCCCGCTTCCTCTTCTTCCCTTTCGTTCGTGTTATCTGAGTGGAAGTTTCGATATGGTATGGAATATGCCCTTGGCTGCGAGAGGAGTTGAGGTGGCCACAGAAGTGGCCGTGGCCACTGTTTGCATGCTTCCTGACCTGCTGCTTCGCTCGAGCCACTGCACGCGCCTTATACCTCTGAGTCCAGTCACTCCTAAGAAGGGTCTTCTAAGTGTAACCCCACTGGGACACTGCAGGGGCTTGATGGAAGCAAGCCGCCATGGTGACACAGCGAGGCTGCACCGAATCCATGCTGGTGCTTTTTGTGACGCTGTGTCGCTGTCCCAGTGAGAGCCTTTATGATTGTCTGCGCACCTCCATGGAAGCCTGGGCTCCACTGTTGGACACCACCAGAAGCCAGGGAACCCAGGAGGCACTTTGTGATGCTTGTGCAAACACATGGAAACCCTGGCTCCACTGTGACACCACAGAAGCTAGGGAAGCCAGGGGAGAGCCTTTGTGATAGCTGTGGAACTGACACGGAAGCCTGCTCCACTGTGACACCACAGAAGCTCAGGGGAAGCCCAGGAAGCCTTTGTGATGCTGTGGACTGCACGGGAAGCCTGGCTCCACTGTGACACCACAGAAGCTCAGGGAAACCAGGAGAGGCCTTTGTGTGCTGTGCACCTGCACAGAGCCTGGGCTCCCACTGTGACACTTACAGGTGCTCAGGGAACCAGGAGAGCCTTTGGAGCTGTGCACCTGCACAGAAGCCTGCTCCACTGTGACACACAGGTGCTTCAGGGAACCCAGGAGAGCCTTGTGTTGCTTGTGCACCTGCACAGAAGCCTGGCTCCACTGGGACACCACAGGTGCTCAGGGAAGCCAGGAGAGCCTTTGTGATGCTGTGGAACTGCATGGATGCTTGGCTCCAGTGGTGGCCACCAGCAGAAGCTCAGGGAAGCCAGGAGAGCCTTTGTGATGCTGTGCAATGCACGGAAGCCTGGCTCTACTGTGACACCAGTAAATCTCCGGAAGCCAGGAGAGGCCTTTGGATGCGTGCAACTGCACGATAGCCTGGCTCACTGTGACACCAGTAAATCCAGTGGAGCCAGGAGAGCCTGTTGTGATTGCTGTTGCCACCTGCACAGAAGCCTTGGCTCCACTGTGACACCACAGAAGCTCAGGGAAGCAGGAGAGGCCTTGTGATGCTGTGGAACTGCCACAGAAGCCTGGCTCCACTTGACACCAGTAAATCTCGGGACCCAGGAGAGCCTTGTGATGCTGTGGAACTGCACAGAAGCCTTGGCTCCACTGTGACACCACAGAAGCTCAGGGAAGCCAGGAGAGCCTTTGATTGATTGCGTGGACTGCACAGAAGCCTGGCTCTCCACTGTGACACCAGTAAAAATCTCAGAATCCCAGGGTCTTGGTGATGCTGTGCAAAGCAACCATGAGCGTGGCTGCACTGTGACACCACCGAAAGCCAGGGGCCCCGAGGAGTATGGGTGCTGTCAAAGCCTTAGCTGAGAATTTTCGGTTCTGCTCTCTGCAGCATTTTTGGGAGAGCTGTCTCTTCCCATGCTAGTGAATTGAACAATTGTTCGGTCATGTTCAAAGTCTTCACCTGCAAACGGTTTTGCAATGATGGTGTGGTTGCAAGCAGAAAAAGCGGTGGCCGAGCTGGCTGTCTTGGAACTTGAGCAAAGCCTTCCAGGGGTGGACGGCCGGAGAAACCCATTGCCTTCTGCCGTTTCCCACCTTTGGCAAGTTAGCGTAGAAAAGCCTTTTGGAGAGATGTGGAAATTGCTTGCATTTCTTCCTGAGCCTGGAGTCTTGGTGTGGTTTCTCTCGTGTGCCCTGCTGGGAACAAGGACCACAAGGGGAGCCTTTGTGATGCTGTTGCAGGTGCATTGGAAGACAGACAGACAGACAGACAGGACAGACAGACAACAGAAAGAAAGAAAGAAAGAAAGAAAGAAAAAGAAAGAAAGAGAAGAAAAAGAAAGAAAGAAAAGAAAGAAAAAGTTCTATGTGTGCACATGCGGAATGGTTTCTCTGGGAGGCAAACGCTGAGGAATCTGAGAGCCCCAGCCCTCCCTTCCTCTTCTCTCCTTCGGTTCGTGTATCTGAGCTGGAGTTCATTATGGTATGGAATATGCCCTGGGCTGGGAGAGAGTTGAGAGTGGCCACAGAAGTGGCCGTGGCATCTGTTTGCTGCTGTCCCTGCTGCTTCGCTCTTCAGCCCACTTGCCGGCCAGACCTCTGACCAGGCACTCCTAAAGCCCAAGGGCCACTGGGACACTGCGGGGCTGATGGGAAGCCAGCCCCGCCATGGTGACACAGCGAGCTGCACCGAATCCACGGTGCTTTGTGACGCTGGCTCCCAGGAGAGCCTTTATGATGCTGGCGCACCTCCATGGAAGCCTGGCTCCACTTGACACCACAGAAGCTCAGGGAACCCAGAGAGAGCCTTTGTGATGCTGTGCACTGCACAGAAGCCTGGCCCACTGTGACACACAGGTGCCAGGGAACCCAGGAGGAGCCTTTGTATGCTGTGCACCTGCACAGAAGCCTGGCTCCACTGTGACACCACAGGCTCAGGAAGCCAGGAGAGCCTTTGTGATGCTGTGAACTTGCATGGCGATGCTTGGCTCCACTGTGGCACCACAGAAGTCAGGGGGAAGCCAGGAGAGCCTTTGTGATGCTTGTGGCAACTGCACGGAAAGCCTGGCTCTTACTGTGACACCACAGAAGCTCAGGAACCCAGGAGAGCCTTTGTGATGCTGTGCAACTGCACAGAAGCCTGGCTCCACTGTGACACCAGTAAATCTCAGGAAGCCAGGAGAGCCTTTGGGATGCTGTGCACCTGCAACCAGAAGCCTGGCTCCACTGTGACACCACAAAGCTCAGGACCCAGAGAGCCTTTGTGATGCTGTGGAAAACTGCACAGAAGCCTGGTCCACTGTGACACAGTAAATCTCAGGGAACCCAGAGAGCCTTTGTGATGCGTGGAACTGCACAAGAAAGCCTGGCTCCACTGTGACACCACAGAAGCTCAGGGAACCCAGGAGAGCCTTTGTTGATGCTGTGGAAACTGCACAGAGAAGCCTGGCTGCCACTGTGACACCAGTAAATTCTCAGGGAGCCAGGAGAGGCCTTGTGATGCTTGTTGGAACTGCAACAGAAGCCTGCTCCACTGTGACACCAGTAAATCTCAGGAACCCAGGAGAAGCCTTTGTGATGCTGTGCCAAACTGCACAAGAAGCCTGGCTCCACTGTGGACACCACAGAAGTCAGGGAAGCCAGAGAAGAGCCTTTGTGATGCTGTTGGACTGCACAGAAGCCTGGCTCCACTAGTGGACACCAGTAAATTCTAGCGGCAAATCCAGGAGAGTCTTGTGATGCTGTGCAAGCAACCATGAGCTGGCTGCACTGTGACACCACCGAAGCCCAGGGCCCGGGAGTATGGGTGCTGTCAAAGCCTTAGCTGAGATTTCTTCTGCTCTCTGCCAGCACATTTTGGGAGCTGCTCTTTCCCTGCTAGTGATGGAACAATGTTTCGGTCTTGTTCAAACGTCTTTCACCTGCAAACGGTTTTGCATGATTGGTGTGGTTGCAAGCAGGAAAAAAGCTTCCGAGCTGGCTGTG
>JACSVZ010000069.1:29794-70948 GCA_014706295.1 Lycocorax pyrrhopterus obiensis
AGGCAAACGCTGAGAATCATGAGAGCCCCCAGCCCTCCCTTCCTCTTCTCTCCCTTCGGTTCGTGTATCTGAGCTGGAGTCATATGGTATGGAATATGCCCTTGGCTGGGAGAGAGTTGAGAGTGGCCACAGAAGTGGCCGTGGCACTGTTTTGCATGCTGTCCCTGCTGCTTCGCTCGCAGCCACTGCCGGGCCAGTACCTCTGAGCCAGCCACTCCTAAAGCCAAGGGCCCACTGGGACACTGCAGGGGCTGATGGAAGCCAGCCGCCATGGTGACACAGCGAGGCTGCACCGAATCCACGGTGCTTTGTGACGCGGTGGCTCCCAGGAGAGCCTTTATGATGCTGCGCACCTCCATGGAAGCCTGGCTCCCACTGTGACACCACAGAAGCTCAGGGAACCCAGGAGAGCCTTTGTGATGCTGTGCAAACACATGGAACCCTGGCTCCACTGTGACACCACAGAAGCTCAGGGAAGCAGGAGAGCCTTTGTGATGCTGTGCACCTGCACGGAAGCCTGGCTCCACTGTGACACCACAGAAGCTCAGGGAAGCCAGGAGAGCCTTTGTGATGCTGTGGAACTGCACGGAAGCCTGGCTCCACTGTGACACCACAGAAGCTCAGGGAAGCCAGGAGAGCCTTTGTGATGCTGTGCAAACACATGGAATCCTGGCTCCACTGTGACACCGGTAAATCTCAGGGAACCCCGGAGAGCCTTTGTGATGCTGTGGAAAACATTCACTGAATGCTGTGGAAAACATTCACGGTAACCTGGCTCCACTGTGACCCCACAGAAGCTCAGGGAACCAAGGAGAGCCTTTGTGATGCTGTGGAACTGCATGGAACCCTGGCTCCACTGTGACACCACAGGTGCTCAGGGAAACCAGGAGAGGCTTTGTGATGCTGTGGAACTGCACGGAAGCCTGGCTCCACTGTGACACCAGTAAATCTCAGGGAACACAGGAGAGCCTTTGTGATGCTGTGGAACTGCACGGAAGCCTGGCTCCACTGTGACACCACAGAAGCTCAGGGAACCAAGGAGAGCCTTTGTGATGCTGTGCAAACACATGGAACCCTGGCTCCACTGTGACACCAGTAAATCTCAGGGAACCCCGGAGAGCCTTTGTGATGCTGTGGAAAACATTAACTGAATGCTGTGGAAAACATTCACGGTAACCTGGCTCCACTGTGACCCCACAGAAGCGCAGGGAACCAAGGAGAGCCTTTGTGATGCTGTGCAACTGCATGGAACCCTGGCTCCACTGTGACACCACAGGTGCTCAGGGAACCCAGGAGAGCCTTTGTGATGCTGTGCAACTGCATGGAAGCCTGGCTCTCCTGTGACACCACAGAAGCTCAGGGAACCAAGGAGAGCCTTTGTGATGCTGTGGAACTGCACAGAAGCCTGGCTCCACTGTGACACCACAGGTGCTCAGGGAACCCAGGAGAGCCTTTTGGATGCTGTGGAATTGCACGGAAGCCTGGCTCCACTGTGACACTGCAGAACCTCAGGGAAACCAGGAGAGCCTTTGTGATGCTGTGCAACTGCATGGAATCCTGGCTCCACTGTGACCCCACAGAAGCTCAGGGAACCCAGGAGAGCCTTTGTGATGCTGTGCAACCACATGGAAGCCTGGCTCTCCTGTGACACCACAGAAGCTCAGGGAACCCAGGAGATCCTTTGTGATGCTGAGGAACTGCACGGAAGCCTGGCTCCACTGTGACACCGCAGAAGCTCAGGGAACCCAGGAGATCCTTTGTGATGCTTTGCAACTGCATGGAATCCTGGCTCCACTGTGACACCGCAGAAGCTCAGGGAACCCAGGAGATCCTTTGTGATGCTTTGCAACTGCATGGAATCCTGGCTCCACTGTGACCCCACAGAAGCTCAGGGAACCCAGGAGAGCCTTGGTGATGCTGTGCAAGCAACCATGAGCGTGGCTGCACTGTGACACCATCGAAGCCCAGGGCCCTGTGGAGTATGGGTGCTGTAAAAGCCTTAGCAGAGAATTTCTTCTGCTCTCTGCAGCATTTTGTGAGAGCTCTCTCTTTCCCATGCTAGTAATTAAAACAATGTTTCGGTTTTGTCAACATCTTGCTCCTGCAAGTGGTTTTGCATGATTGGTGTGGTTCCAAGCAGAAAAACATTCCGAGCTGGCTGTCTTGGAACTTGAGCAAAGCCTTCAAGGGGTGGATGGCCGAAAAACCAATTGCCTTCTGCCATTTGACACACTTTTGCGAAGTACCGTAGAAAAGCCTTTGGAGAGATGATTCAATTGCCTCCATTTCTCTCTGAGCCTGGACTCTTGTTTTGTTTCTCTAGTGATGCGTGGTGAGAACAAGGACACAGGAGAGCCTTTGTGATGCTGTGCAACTCCATGGAAGCCGAGCTCCACTGTGGCACCGCAGAACAAGAAGGAAAGAAGGAAAGAAGGAAAGAAAGAAAGAAGGAGAGAAAAGAAAGAAAGAAAGAATGAAGGAGAGAAACGAAAGAAAGAAAAGAAAGAAAGAAAGAAAGAAAGAAAGAAAGAAAGAAAGAAAGAAAGAAAGAAAGAAAGAAAGAAAGAAAGAAAGAAAGAAAGAAAGAAAGAAAGAAAGAAAGAAAGAAAGAAAGAAAGAAAGAAAGAAAAAGATTCTATGTGTGCATGCGGAATGGTTTCTCTGGGAGGCAAACGCTGAGGAATCATGAGAGCCCCCAGCCCTCCCTTCCTCTTCTCTCCCTTCGGTTCGTGTATCTGAGCTGGAGTCATATGGTATGGAATATGCCCTTGGCTGGGAGAGAGTTGAGAGTGGCCACAGAAGTGGCCGTGGCACTGTTTGCATGCTGTCCCTGCTGCTTCGCTCGCAGCCACTGCCGGGCCAGTACCTCTGAGCCAGCCACTCCTAAAGCCAAGGGCCCACTGGGACACTGCAGGGGCTGATGGAAGCCAGCCGCCATGGTGACACAGCGAGGCTGCACCGAATCCACGGTGCTTTGTGACGCGGTGGCTCCCAGGAGAGCCTTTATGATGCTGCGCACCTCCATGGAAGCCTGGCTCCACTGTGACACCACAGAAGCTCAGGGAACCCAGGAGAGCCTTTGTGATGCTGTGCAAACACATGGAATCCTGGCTCCACTGTGACACCGGTAAATCTCAGGGAACCCCGGAGAGCCTTTGTGATGCTGTGGAAAACATTCACTGAATGCTGTGGAAAACATTCACGGTAACCTGGCTCCACTGTGACCCCACAGAAGCTCAGGGAACCAAGGAGAGCCTTTGTGATGCTGTGCAACTGCATGGAACCCTGGCTCCACTGTGACACCACAGGTGCTCAGGGAAACCAGGAGAGGCTTTGTGATGCTGTGGAACTGCACGGAAGCCTGGCTCCACTGTGACACCAGTAAATCTCAGGGAACACAGGAGAGCCTTTGTGATGCTGTGGAACTGCACGGAAGCCTGGCTCCACTGTGACACCACAGAAGCTCAGGGAACCAAGGAGAGCCTTTGTGATGCTGTGCAAACACATGGAACCCTGGCTCCACTGTGACACCAGTAAATCTCAGGGAACCCCGGAGAGCCTTTGTGATGCTGTGGAAAACATTCACTGAATGCTGTGGAAAACATTCACGGTAACCTGGCTCCACTGTGACCCCACAGAAGCTCAGGGAACCAAGGAGAGCCTTTGTGATGCTGTGCAACTGCATGGAACCCTGGCTCCACTGTGACACCACAGGTGCTCAGGGAACCCAGGAGAGCCTTTGTGATGCTGTGCAACTGCACGGAAGCCTGGCTCCACTGTGACACCACAGAAGCTCAGGGAACCCAGGAGAGCCTTTGTGATGCTATAAAACTGCATGGAAGCCTGGCTCTCCTGTGACACCACAGAAGCTCAGGGAACCAAGGAGAGCCTTTGTGATGCTGTGCAACTGCACAGAAGCCTGGCTCCACTGTGACACCACAGGTGCTCAGGGAACCCAGGAGAGCCTTTTGGATGCTGTGGAATTGCACGGAAGCCTGGCTCCACTGTGACACCACAGGTGCTCAGGGAACCAAGGAGAGCCTTTGTGATGCTGTGCAACTGCATGGAATCCTGGCTCCACTGTGACCCCACAGAAGCTCAGGGAACCCAGGAGAGCCTTTGTGATGCTGTGCAACCACATGGAAGCCTGGCTCCACTGTGACACCACAGAAGCTCAGGGAACCAAGGAGAGCCTTTGTGATGCTGTGGAACTGCATTGAAGCCTGGCTCCACTGTGACACCACAGAAGCTCAGGGAAGCCAGGAGAGCCTTTGTGATGCTGTGGAACTTCACGGAAGCCTGGCTCCACTGTGACACCAGTAAATCTCAGGGAACACAGGAGAGCCTTTGTGATGCTGTGCAACTGCACGGAAGCCTGGCTCCACTGTGACACCACAGAAGCTCAGGGAACCAAGGAGAGCCTTTGTGATGCTGTGCAAACACATGGAACCCTGGCTCCACTGTGACACCACAGAAGCTCAGGGAACCCAGGAGAGCCTTTGTGATGCTGTGCAAACACATGGAACCCTGGCTCCACTGTGACACCACAGAAGCTCAGGGAAGCCAGGAGAGCCTTTGTGATGCTGTGGAACTGCACGGAAGCCTGGCTCCACTGTGACACCACAGAAGCTCAGGGAAGCCAGGAGAGCCTTTGTGATGCTGTGGAACTGCACGGAAGCCTGGCTCCACTGTGACACCACAGAAGCTCAGGGAAGCCAGGAGAGCCTTTGTGATGCTGTGCACCTGCACAGAAGCCTGGCTCCACTGTGACACTACAGGTGCTCAGGGAACCCAGGAGAGCCTTTGTGATGCTGTGCACCTGCACAGAAGCCTGGCTCCACTGTGACACCACAGGTGCTCAGGGAACCCAGGAGAGCCTTTGTGATGCTGTGCACCTGCACAGAAGCCTGGCTCCACTGTGACACCACAGGTGCTCAGGGAAGCCAGGAGAGCCTTTGTGATGCTGTGGAACTGCATGGATGCTTGGCTCCACTGTGGCACCACAGAAGCTCAGGGAAGCCAGGAGAGCCTTTGTGATGCTGTGCAACTGCACGGAAGCCTGGCTCTACTGTGACACCAGTAAATCTCAGGGAAGCCAGGAGAGCCTTTGTGATGCTGTGCAACTGCACAGAAGCCTGGCTCCACTGTGACACCAGTAAATCTCAGGGAAGCCAGGAGAGCCTTTGTGATGCTGTGCACCTGCACAGAAGCCTGGCTCCACTGTGACACCACAGAAGCTCAGGGAACCCAGGAGAGCCTTTGTGATGCTGTGGAACTGCACAGAAGCCTGGCTCCACTGTGACACCAGTAAATCTCAGGGAACCCAGGAGAGCCTTTGTGATGCTGTGGAACTGCACAGAAGCCTGGCTCCACTGTGACACCACAGAAGCTCAGGGAAGCCAGGAGAGCCTTTGTGATGCTGTGGAACTGCACAGAAGCCTGGCTCCACTGTGACACCAGTAAATCTCAGGGAATCCAGGAGAGTCTTGGTGATGCTGTGCAAGCAACCATGAGCGTGGCTGCACTGTGACACCACCGAAGCCCAGGGCCCCGAGGAGTATGGGTGCTGTCAAAGCCTTAGCTGAGAATTTCTTCTGCTCTCTGCAGCATTTTGGGAGAGCTGTCTCTTTCCCATGCTAGTGATTGAAACAATGTTTCGGTCTTGTCAACGTCTTTCACCTGCAAACGGTTTTGCATGATTGGTGTGGTTGCAAGCAGAAAAAGCTTCCGAGCTGGCTGTCTTGGAACTTGAGCAAAGCCTTCAAGGGGTGGACGGCCGAGAAACCCATTGCCTTCTGCCGTTTCCCACCCTTTGGCCAAGTAGCGTAGAAAAGCCTTTGGAGAGATGGTGAAATTGCTTGCATTTCTCCCTGAGCCTGGAGTCTTGTGTGGTTTCTCTCGTGATGCCTGCTGGGAACAAGGACACAGGGGAGCCTTTGTGATGCTGTGCAGGTGCATGGAAGACAGACAGACAGACAGACAGACAGACAGAAAGAAAGAAAGAAAGAAAGAAAGAAAGAAAGAAAGAAAGAAAGAAAGAAAGAAAAAGATTCTATGTGTGCATGCGGAATGGTTTCTCTGGGAGGCAAACGCTGAGGAATCATGAGAGCCCCCAGCCCTCCCTTCCTCTTCTCTCCCTTCGGTTCGTGTATCTGAGCTGGAGTCATATGGTATGGAATATGCCCTTGGCTGGGAGAGAGTTGAGAGTGGCCACAGAAGTGGCCGTGGCACTGTTTGCATGCTGTCCCTGCTGCTTCGCTCGCAGCCACTGCCGGGCCAGTACCTCTGAGCCAGCCACTCCTAAAGCCAAGGGCCCACTGGGACACTGCAGGGGCTGATGGAAGCCAGCCGCCATGGTGACACAGCGAGGCTGCACCGAATCCACGGTGCTTTGTGACGCGGTGGCTCCCAGGAGAGCCTTTATGATGCTGCGCACCTCCATGGAAGCCTGGCTCCACTGTGACACCACAGAAGCTCAGGGAACCCAGGAGAGCCTTTGTGATGCTGTGCAAACACATGGAACCCTGGCTCCACTGTGACACCACAGAAGCTCAGGTAAGCCAGGAGAGCCTTTGTGATGCTGTGGAACTGCACGGAAGCCTGGCTCCACTGTGACACCACAGAAGCTCAGGGAAGCCAGGAGAGCCTTTGTGATGCTGTGGAACTGCACGGAAGCCTGGCTCTACTGTGACACCACAGAAGCTCAGGGAACCCAGGAGAGTCTTGGTGATGCTGTGCAAGCAACCATGAGCGTGGCTGCACTGTGACACCACCGAAGCCCAGGGCCCTGTGGAGTATGGGTGCTGTCAAAGCCTTAGCAGAGAATTTCTTCTGCTCTCTGCAGCATTTTGGGAGAGCTGTCTCTTTCCCATGCTAGTGATTGAAACAATGTTTCGGTCTTCTCAACGTCTTTCACCTGCAAATGGTTTTGCATGATTGGTGTGGTTCCAAGCAGAAAAACCTTCCGAGCTGGCTGTCTTGGAACTTGAGCAAAGCCTTCAAGGGGTGGATGGCCGAGAAACCAATTGCCTTCTGCCATTTGACACACTTTTGCAAAGTAACGTAGAAAAGCCTTTGGAGAGATGATGAAATTGCTTCCATTTCTCCCTGAGCCTGGAGTCTTGTGTGGTTTCTCTAGTGATGCGTGGTGAGAACAAGGACACAGGAGAGCCTTTGTGATGCTGTGCAACTCCATGGAAGCTGAGCTCCACTGTGGCACCGCAGAACAAGAAGGAAAGAAGGAAAGAAGGAAAGAAAGAAAGAAGGAGAGAAAAGAAAGAAAGAAAGAATGAAGGAGAGAAACGAAAGAAAGAAAGAAAGAAAGAAAGAAAGAAAGAAAGAAAGAAAGAAAGAAAGAAAGAAAGAAAGAAAGAAAGAAAGAAAGAAAAAGATTCTATGTGTGCATGCGGAATGGTTTCTCTGGGAGGCAAACGCTGAGGAATCATGAGAGCCCCCAGCCCTCCCTTCCTCTTCTCTCCCTTCGGTTCGTGTATCTGAGCTGGAGTCATATGGTATGGAATATGCCCTTGGCTGGGAGAGAGTTGAGAGTGGCCACAGAAGTGGCCGTGGCACTGTTTGCATGCTGTCCCTGCTGCTTCGCTCGCAGCCACTGCCGGGCCAGTACCTCTGAGCCAGCCACTCCTAAAGCCAAGGGCCCACTGGGACACTGCAGGGGCTGATGGAAGCCAGCCGCCATGGTGACACAGCGAGGCTGCACCGAATCCACGGTGCTTTGTGACGCGGTGGCTCCCAGGAGAGCCTTTATGATGCTGCGCACCTCCATGGAAGCCTGGCTCCACTGTGACACCACAGAAGCTCAGGGAACCCAGGAGAGCCTTTGTGATGCTGTGCAAACACATGGAATCCTGGCTCCACTGTGACACCGGTAAATCTCAGGGAACCCCGGAGAGCCTTTGTGATGCTGTGGAAAACATTCACTGAATGCTGTGGAAAACATTCACGGTAACCTGGCTCCACTGTGACCCCACAGAAGCTCAGGGAACCAAGGAGAGCCTTTGTGATGCTGTGGAACTGCATGGAACCCTGGCTCCACTGTGACACCACAGGTGCTCAGGGAAACCAGGAGAGGCTTTGTGATGCTGTGGAACTGCACGGAAGCCTGGCTCCACTGTGACACCAGTAAATCTCAGGGAACACAGGAGAGCCTTTGTGATGCTGTGGAACTGCACGGAAGCCTGGCTCCACTGTGACACCACAGAAGCTCAGGGAACCAAGGAGAGCCTTTGTGATGCTGTGCAAACACATGGAACCCTGGCTCCACTGTGACACCAGTAAATCTCAGGGAACCCCGGAGAGCCTTTGTGATGCTGTGGAAAACATTAACTGAATGCTGTGGAAAACATTCACGGTAACCTGGCTCCACTGTGACCCCACAGAAGCGCAGGGAACCAAGGAGAGCCTTTGTGATGCTGTGCAACTGCATGGAACCCTGGCTCCACTGTGACACCACAGGTGCTCAGGGAACCCAGGAGAGCCTTTGTGATGCTGTGCAACTGCATGGAAGCCTGGCTCTCCTGTGACACCACAGAAGCTCAGGGAACCAAGGAGAGCCTTTGTGATGCTGTGCAACTGCACAGAAGCCTGGCTCCACTGTGACACCACAGGTGCTCAGGGAACCCAGGAGAGCCTTTTGGATGCTGTGGAATTGCACGGAAGCCTGGCTCCACTGTGACACTGCAGAACCTCAGGGAAACCAGGAGAGCCTTTGTGATGCTGTGCAACTGCATGGAATCCTGGCTCCACTGTGACCCCACAGAAGCTCAGGGAACCCAGGAGAGCCTTTGTGATGCTGTGCAACCACATGGAAGCCTGGCTCTCCTGTGACACCACAGAAGCTCAGGGAACCCAGGAGATCCTTTGTGATGCTGAGGAACTGCACGGAAGCCTGGCTCCACTGTGACACCGCAGAAGCTCAGGGAACCCAGGAGATCCTTTGTGATGCTTTGCAACTGCATGGAATCCTGGCTCCACTGTGACACCGCAGAAGCTCAGGGAACCCAGGAGATCCTTTGTGATGCTTTGCAACTGCATGGAATCCTGGCTCCACTGTGACCCCACAGAAGCTCAGGGAACCCAGGAGAGCCTTGGTGATGCTGTGCAAGCAACCATGAGCGTGGCTGCACTGTGACACCATCGAAGCCCAGGGCCCTGTGGAGTATGGGTGCTGTAAAAGCCTTAGCAGAGAATTTCTTCTGCTCTCTGCAGCATTTTGTGAGAGCTCTCTCTTTCCCATGCTAGTAATTAAAACAATGTTTCGGTTTTGTCAACGTCTTGCTCCTGCAAGTGGTTTTGCATGATTGGTGTGGTTCCAAGCAGAAAAACATTCCGAGCTGGCTGTCTTGGAACTTGAGCAAAGCCTTCAAGGGGTGGATGGCCGAAAAACCAATTGCCTTCTGCCATTTGACACACTTTTGCGAAGTACCGTAGAAAAGCCTTTGGAGAGATGATTCAATTGCCTCCATTTCTCTCTGAGCCTGGACTCTTGTTTTGTTTCTCTAGTGATGCGTGGTGAGAACAAGGACACAGGAGAGCCTTTGTGATGCTGTGCAACTCCATGGAAGCCGAGCTCCACTGTGGCACCGCAGAACAAGAAGGAAAGAAGGAAAGAAGGAAAGAAAGAAAGAAGGAGAGAAAAGAAAGAAAGAAAGAATGAAGGAGAGAAACGAAAGAAAGAAAGAATGAAGGAGAGAAACGAAAGAAAGAAAGAAAGAAAGAAAGAAAGAAAGAAAGAAAGAAAGAAAGAAAGAAAAAGATTCTATGTGTGCATGCGGAATGGTTTCTCTGGGAGGCAAACGCTGAGGAATCATGAGAGCCCCCAGCCCTCCCTTCCTCTTCTCTCCCTTCGGTTCGTGTATCTGAGCTGGAGTCATATGGTATGGAATATGCCCTTGGCTGGGAGAGAGTTGAGAGTGGCCACAGAAGTGGCCGTGGCACTGTTTGCATGCTGTCCCTGCTGCTTCGCTCGCAGCCACTGCCGGGCCAGTACCTCTGAGCCAGCCACTCCTAAAGCCAAGGGCCCACTGGGACACTGCAGGGGCTGATGGAAGCCAGCCGCCATGGTGACACAGCGAGGCTGCACCGAATCCACGGTGCTTTGTGACGCGGTGGCTCCCAGGAGAGCCTTTATGATGCTGCGCACCTCCATGGAAGCCTGGCTCCACTGTGACACCACAGAAGCTCAGGGAACCCAGGAGAGCCTTTGTGATGCTGTGCAAACACATGGAATCCTGGCTCCACTGTGACACCGGTAAATCTCAGGGAACCCCGGAGAGCCTTTGTGATGCTGTGGAAAACATTCACTGAATGCTGTGGAAAACATTCACGGTAACCTGGCTCCACTGTGACCCCACAGAAGCTCAGGGAACCAAGGAGAGCCTTTGGGATGCTGTGCAACTGCATGGAACCCTGGCTCCACTGTGACACCACAGGTGCTCAGGGAAACCAGGAGAGGCTTTGTGATGCTGTGGAACTGCACGGAAGCCTGGCTCCACTGTGACACCAGTAAATCTCAGGGAACACAGGAGAGCCTTTGTGATGCTGTGGAACTGCACGGAAGCCTGGCTCCACTGTGACACCACAGAAGCTCAGGGAAGCCAGGAGAGCCTTTGTGATGCTGTGGAACTGCACAGAAGCCTGGCTCCACTGTGACACCAGTAAATCTCAGGGAATCCAGGAGAGTCTTGGTGATGCTGTGCAAGCAACCATGAGCGTGGCTGCACTGTGACACCACCGAAGCCCAGGGCCCCGAGGAGTATGGGTGCTGTCAAAGCCTTAGCTGAGAATTTCTTCTGCTCTCTGCAGCATTTTGGGAGAGCTGTCTCTTTCCCATGCTAGTGATTGAAACAATGTTTCGGTCTTGTCAACGTCTTTCACCTGCAAACGGTTTTGCATGATTGGTGTGGTTGCAAGCAGAAAAAGCTTCCGAGCTGGCTGTCTTGGAACTTGAGCAAAGCCTTCAAGGGGTGGACGGCCGAGAAACCCATTGCCTTCTGCCGTTTCCCACCCTTTGGCCAAGTAGCGTAGAAAAGCCTTTGGAGAGATGGTGAAATTGCTTGCATTTCTCCCTGAGCCTGGAGTCTTGTGTGGTTTCTCTCGTGATGCCTGCTGGGAACAAGGACACAGGGGAGCCTTTGTGATGCTGTGCAGGTGCATGGAAGACAGACAGACAGACAGACAGACAGACAGACAGAAAGACAGACAGACAGAAAGAAAGAAAGAAAGAAAGAAAGAAAGAAAGAAAAAGATTCTATGTGTGCATGCGGAATGGTTTCTCTGGGAGGCAAACGCTGAGGAATCATGAGAGCCCCCAGCCCTCCCTTCCTCTTCTCTCCCTTCGGTTCGTGTATCTGAGCTGGAGTCATATGGTATGGAATATGCCCTTGGCTGGGAGAGAGTTGAGAGTGGCCACAGAAGTGGCCGTGGCACTGTTTGCATGCTGTCCCTGCTGCTTCGCTCGCAGCCACTGCCGGGCCAGTACCTCTGAGCCAGCCACTCCTAAAGCCAAGGGCCCACTGGGACACTGCAGGGGCTGATGGAAGCCAGCCGCCATGGTGACACAGCGAGGCTGCACCGAATCCACGGTGCTTTGTGACGCGGTGGCTCCCAGGAGAGCCTTTGTGATGCTGTGCAAACACATGGAACCCTGGCTCCACTGTGACACCACAGAAGCTCAGGGAAGCCAGGAGAGCCTTTGTGATGCTGTGGAACTGCACGGAAGCCTGGCTCCACTGTGACACCACAGAAGCTCAGGGAAGCCAGGAGAGCCTTTGTGATGCTGTGGAACTGCACGGAAGCCTGGCTCCACTGTGACACCACAGAAGCTCAGGGAAGCCAGGAGAGCCTTTGTGATGCTGTGCACCTGCACAGAAGCCTGGCTCCACTGTGACACTACAGGTGCTCAGGGAACCCAGGAGAGCCTTTGTGATGCTGTGCACCTGCACAGAAGCCTGGCTCCACTGTGACACCACAGGTGCTCAGGGAAGCCAGGAGAGCCTTTGTGATGCTGTGCACCTGCACAGAAGCCTGGCTCCACTGTGACACCACAGGTGCTCAGGGAACCCAGGAGAGCCTTTGTGATGCTGTGGAACTGCATGGATGCTTGGCTCCACTGTGGCACCACAGAAGCTCAGGGAAGCCAGGAGAGCCTTTGTGATGCTGTGCAACTGCACGGAAGCCTGGCTCTACTGTGACACCAGTAAATCTCAGGGAAGCCAGGAGAGCCTTTGTGATGCTGTGCAACTGCACAGAAGCCTGGCTCCACTGTGACACCAGTAAATCTCAGGGAAGCCAGGAGAGCCTTTGTGATGCTGTGCACCTGCACAGAAGCCTGGCTCCACTGTGACACCACAGAAGCTCAGGGAAGCCAGGAGAGCCTTTGTGATGCTGTGGAACTGCACAGAAGCCTGGCTCCACTGTGACACCAGTAAATCTCAGGGAACCCAGGAGAGCCTTTGTGATGCTGTGGAACTGCACAGAAGCCTGGCTCCACTGTGACACCACAGAAGCTCAGGGAAGCCAGGAGAGCCTTTGTGATGCTGTGGAACTGCACAGAAGCCTGGCTCCACTGTGACACCAGTAAATCTCAGGGAATCCAGGAGAGTCTTGGTGATGCTGTGCAAGCAACCATGAGCGTGGCTGCACTGTGACACCACCGAAGCCCAGGGCCCCGAGGAGTATGGGTGCTGTCAAAGCCTTAGCTGAGAATTTCTTCTGCTCTCTGCAGCATTTTGGGAGAGCTGTCTCTTTCCCATGCTAGTGATTGAAACAATGTTTCGGTCTTGTCAACGTCTTTCACCTGCAAACGGTTTTGCATGATTGGTGTGGTTGCAAGCAGAAAAAGCTTCCGAGCTGGCTGTCTTGGAACTTGAGCAAAGCCTTCAAGGGGTGGACGGCCGAGAAACCCATTGCCTTCTGCCGTTTCCCACCCTTTGGCCAAGTAGCGTAGAAAAGCCTTTGGAGAGATGGTGAAATTGCTTGCATTTCTCCCTGAGCCTGGAGTCTTGTGTGGTTTCTCTCGTGATGCCTGCTGGGAACAAGGACACAGGGGAGCCTTTGTGATGCTGTGCAGGTGCATGGAAGACAGACAGACAGACAGACAGACAGACAGACAGAAAGAAAGAAAGAAAGAAAGAAAGAAAGAAAGAAAGAAAGAAAGAAAGAAAGAAAGAAAGAAAAAGATTCTATGTGTGCATGCGGAATGGTTTCTCTGGGAGGCAAACGCTGAGGAATCATGAGAGCCCCCAGCCCTCCCTTCCTCTTCTCTCCCTTCGGTTCGTGTATCTGAGCTGGAGTCATATGGTATGGAATATGCCCTTGGCTGGGAGAGAGTTGAGAGTGGCCACAGAAGTGGCCGTGGCACTGTTTGCATGCTGTCCCTGCTGCTTCGCTCGCAGCCACTGCCGGGCCAGTACCTCTGAGCCAGCCACTCCTAAAGCCAAGGGCCCACTGGGACACTGCAGGGGCTGATGGAAGCCAGCCGCCATGGTGACACAGCGAGGCTGCACCGAATCCACGGTGCTTTGTGACGCGGTGGCTCCCAGGAGAGCCTTTATGATGCTGCGCACCTCCATGGAAGCCTGGCTCCACTGTGACACTACAGGTGCTCAGGGAACCCAGGAGAGCCTTTGTGATGCTGTGCACCTGCACAGAAGCCTGGCTCCACTGTGACACCACAGGTGCTCAGGGAACCCAGGAGAGCCTTTGTGATGCTGTGCACCTGCACAGAAGCCTGGCTCCACTGTGACACCACAGAAGCTCAGGGAAGCCAGGAGAGCCTTTGTGATGCTGTGGAACTGCACGGAAGCCTGGCTCCACTGTGACACCACAGGTGCTCAGGGAACCCAGGAGAGCCTTTGTGATGCTGTGCACCTGCACAGAAGCCTGGCTCCACTGTGACACCACAGGTGCTCAGGGAACCCAGGAGAGCCTTTGTGATGCTGTGGAACTGCATGGATGCTTGGCTCCACTGTGGCACCACAGAAGCTCAGGGAAGCCAGGAGAGCCTTTGTGATGCTGTGCAACTGCACGGAAGCCTGGCTCTACTGTGACACCAGTAAATCTCAGGGAAGCCAGGAGAGCCTTTGTGATGCTGTGCAACTGCACAGAAGCCTGGCTCCACTGTGACACCAGTAAATCTCAGGGAAGCCAGGAGAGCCTTTGTGATGCTGTGCACCTGCACAGAAGCCTGGCTCCACTGTGACACCACAGAAGCTCAGGGAACCCAGGAGAGCCTTTGTGATGCTGTGGAACTGCACAGAAGCCTGGCTCCACTGTGACACCAGTAAATCTCAGGGAACCCAGGAGAGCCTTTGTGATGCTGTGGAACTGCACAGAAGCCTGGCTCCACTGTGACACCACAGAAGCTCAGGGAACCCAGGAGAGCCTTTGTGATGCTGTGGAACTGCACAGAAGCCTGGCTCCACTGTGACACCAGTAAATCTCAGGGAACCCAGGAGAGCCTTTGTGATGCTGTGGAACTGCACAGAAGCCTGGCTCCACTGTGACACCAGTAAATCTCAGGGAACCCAGGAGAGCCTTTGTGATGCTGTGGAACTGCACAGAAGCCTGGCTCCACTGTGACACCACAGAAGCTCAGGGAAGCCAGGAGAGCCTTTGTGATGCTGTGGAACTGCACAGAAGCCTGGCTCCACTGTGACACCAGTAAATCTCAGGGAATCCAGGAGAGTCTTGGTGATGCTGTGCAAGCAACCATGAGCGTGGCTGCACTGTGACACCACCGAAGCCCAGGGCCCCGAGGAGTATGGGTGCTGTCAAAGCCTTAGCTGAGAATTTCTTCTGCTCTCTGCAGCATTTTGGGAGAGCTGTCTCTTTCCCATGCTAGTGATTGAAACAATGTTTCGGTCTTGTCAACGTCTTTCACCTGCAAACGGTTTTGCATGATTGGTGTGGTTGCAAGCAGAAAAAGCTTCCGAGCTGGCTGTCTTGGAACTTGAGCAAAGCCTTCAAGGGGTGGACGGCCGAGAAACCCATTGCCTTCTGCCGTTTCCCACCCTTTGGCCAAGTAGCGTAGAAAAGCCTTTGGAGAGATGGTGAAATTGCTTGCATTTCTCCCTGAGCCTGGAGTCTTGTGTGGTTTCTCTCGTGATGCCTGCTGGGAACAAGGACACAGGGGAGCCTTTGTGATGCTGTGCAGGTGCATGGAAGACAGACAGACAGACAGACAGACAGACAGACAGAAAGAAAGAAAGAAAGAAAGAAAGAAAGAAAGAAAGAAAGAAAGAAAAAGATTCTATGTGTGCATGCGGAATGGTTTCTCTGGGAGGCAAACGCTGAGGAATCATGAGAGCCCCCAGCCCTCCCTTCCTCTTCTCTCCCTTCGGTTCGTGTATCTGAGCTGGAGTCATATGGTATGGAATATGCCCTTGGCTGGGAGAGAGTTGAGAGTGGCCACAGAAGTGGCCGTGGCACTGTTTGCATGCTGTCCCTGCTGCTTCGCTCGCAGCCACTGCCGGGCCAGTACCTCTGAGCCAGCCACTCCTAAAGCCAAGGGCCCACTGGGACACTGCAGGGGCTGATGGAAGCCAGCCGCCATGGTGACACAGCGAGGCTGCACCGAATCCACGGTGCTTTGTGACGCGGTGGCTCCCAGGAGAGCCTTTATGATGCTGCGCACCTCCATGGAAGCCTGGCTCCACTGTGACACCACAGAAGCTCAGGGAACCCAGGAGAGCCTTTGTGATGCTGTGCAAACACATGGAACCCTGGCTCCACTGTGACACCACAGAAGCTCAGGGAAGCCAGGAGAGCCTTTGTGATGCTGTGGAACTGCACGGAAGCCTGGCTCCACTGTGACACCACAGAAGCTCAGGGAAGCCAGGA
Source organism: Lycocorax pyrrhopterus obiensis (assembly GCA_014706295.1). Taxonomy (NCBI): domain Eukaryota; kingdom Metazoa; phylum Chordata; class Aves; order Passeriformes; family Paradisaeidae; genus Lycocorax; species Lycocorax pyrrhopterus. Next base: position 45,653 of record JACSVZ010000069.1, read on the forward strand.
GAGCCTTTGTGATGCTGTGGAACTGCACGGAAGCCTGGCTCCACTGTGACACCACAGAAGCTCAGGGAAGCCAGGAGAGCCTTTGTGATGCTGTGCACCTGCACAGAAGCCTGGCTCCACTGTGACACTACAGGTGCTCAGGGAACCCAGGAGAGCCTTTGTGATGCTGTGCACCTGCACAGAAGCCTGGCTCCACTGTGACACCACAGGTGCTCAGGGAACCCAGGAGAGCCTTTGTGATGCTGTGCACCTGCACAGAAGCCTGGCTCCACTGTGACACCACAGGTGCTCAGGGAACCCAGGAGAGCCTTTGTGATGCTGTGGAACTGCATGGATGCTTGGCTCCACTGTGGCACCACAGAAGCTCAGGGAAGCCAGGAGAGCCTTTGTGATGCTGTGCAACTGCACGGAAGCCTGGCTCTACTGTGACACCAGTAAATCTCAGGGAAGCCAGGAGAGCCTTTGTGATGCTGTGCAACTGCACAGAAGCCTGGCTCCACTGTGACACCAGTAAATCTCAGGGAAGCCAGGAGAGCCTTTGTGATGCTGTGCACCTGCACAGAAGCCTGGCTCCACTGTGACACCACAGAAGCTCAGGGAACCCAGGAGAGCCTTTGTGATGCTGTGGAACTGCACAGAAGCCTGGCTCCACTGTGACACCAGTAAATCTCAGGGAACCCAGGAGAGCCTTTGTGATGCTGTGGAACTGCACAGAAGCCTGGCTCCACTGTGACACCACAGAAGCTCAGGGAAGCCAGGAGAGCCTTTGTGATGCTGTGGAACTGCACAGAAGCCTGGCTCCACTGTGACACCAGTAAATCTCAGGGAATCCAGGAGAGTCTTGGTGATGCTGTGCAAGCAACCATGAGCGTGGCTGCACTGTGACACCACCGAAGCCCAGGGCCCCGAGGAGTATGGGTGCTGTCAAAGCCTTAGCTGAGAATTTCTTCTGCTCTCTGCAGCATTTTGGGAGAGCTGTCTCTTTCCCATGCTAGTGATTGAAACAATGTTTCGGTCTTGTCAACGTCTTTCACCTGCAAACGGTTTTGCATGATTGGTGTGGTTGCAAGCAGAAAAAGCTTCCGAGCTGGCTGTCTTGGAACTTGAGCAAAGCCTTCAAGGGGTGGACGGCCGAGAAACCCATTGCCTTCTGCCGTTTCCCACCCTTTGGCCAAGTAGCGTAGAAAAGCCTTTGGAGAGATGGTGAAATTGCTTGCATTTCTCCCTGAGCCTGGAGTCTTGTGTGGTTTCTCTCGTGATGCCTGCTGGGAACAAGGACACAGGGGAGCCTTTGTGATGCTGTGCAGGTGCATGGAAGACAGACAGACAGACAGACAGACAGACAGAAAGAAAGAAAGAAAGAAAGAAAGAAAGAAAGAAAGAAAGAAAGAAAGAAAGAAAGAAAGAAAGAAAGAAAGAAAGAAAAAGATTCTATGTGTGCATGCGGAATGGTTTCTCTGGGAGGCAAACGCTGAGGAATCATGAGAGCCCCCAGCCCTCCCTTCCTCTTCTCTCCCTTCGGTTCGTGTATCTGAGCTGGAGTCATATGGTATGGAATATGCCCTTGGCTGGGAGAGAGTTGAGAGTGGCCACAGAAGTGGCCGTGGCACTGTTTGCATGCTGTCCCTGCTGCTTCGCTCGCAGCCACTGCCGGGCCAGTACCTCTGAGCCAGCCACTCCTAAAGCCAAGGGCCCACTGGGACACTGCAGGGGCTGATGGAAGCCAGCCGCCATGGTGACACAGCGAGGCTGCACCGAATCCACGGTGCTTTGTGACGCGGTGGCTCCCAGGAGAGCCTTTATGATGCTGCGCACCTCCATGGAAGCCTGGCTCCACTGTGACACCACAGAAGCTCAGGGAACCCAGGAGAGCCTTTGTGATGCTGTGCAAACACATGGAACCCTGGCTCCACTGTGACACCACAGAAGCTCAGGTAAGCCAGGAGAGCCTTTGTGATGCTGTGGAACTGCACGGAAGCCTGGCTCCACTGTGACACCACAGAAGCTCAGGGAAGCCAGGAGAGCCTTTGTGATGCTGTGGAACTGCACGGAAGCCTGGCTCTACTGTGACACCACAGAAGCTCAGGGAACCCAGGAGAGTCTTGGTGATGCTGTGCAAGCAACCATGAGCGTGGCTGCACTGTGACACCACCGAAGCCCAGGGCCCTGTGGAGTATGGGTGCTGTCAAAGCCTTAGCAGAGAATTTCTTCTGCTCTCTGCAGCATTTTGGGAGAGCTGTCTCTTTCCCATGCTAGTGATTGAAACAATGTTTCGGTCTTGTCAACGTCTTTCACCTGCAAATGGTTTTGCATGATTGGTGTGGTTCCAAGCAGAAAAACCTTCCGAGCTGGCTGTCTTGGAACTTGAGCAAAGCCTTCAAGGGGTGGATGGCCGAGAAACCAATTGCCTTCTGCCATTTGACACACTTTTGCAAAGTAACGTAGAAAAGCCTTTGGAGAGATGATGAAATTGCTTCCATTTCTCCCTGAGCCTGGAGTCTTGTGTGGTTTCTCTAGTGATGCGTGGTGAGAACAAGGACACAGGAGAGCCTTTGTGATGCTGTGCAACTCCATGGAAGCTGAGCTCCACTGTGGCACCGCAGAACAAGAAGGAAAGAAGGAAAGAAGGAAAGAAAGAAAGAAGGAGAGAAAAGAAAGAAAGAAAGAATGAAGGAGAGAAACGAAAGAAAGAAAGAAAGAAAGAAAGAAAGAAAGAAAGAAAGAAAGAAAGAAAGAAAGAAAGAAAGAAAGAAAGAAAGAAAGAAAGAAAGAAAAAGATTCTATGTGTGCATGCGGAATGGTTTCTCTGGGAGGCAAACGCTGAGGAATCATGAGAGCCCCCAGCCCTCCCTTCCTCTTCTCTCCCTTCGGTTCGTGTATCTGAGCTGGAGTCATATGGTATGGAATATGCCCTTGGCTGGGAGAGAGTTGAGAGTGGCCACAGAAGTGGCCGTGGCACTGTTTGCATGCTGTCCCTGCTGCTTCGCTCGCAGCCACTGCCGGGCCAGTACCTCTGAGCCAGCCACTCCTAAAGCCAAGGGCCCACTGGGACACTGCAGGGGCTGATGGAAGCCAGCCGCCATGGTGACACAGCGAGGCTGCACCGAATCCACGGTGCTTTGTGACGCGGTGGCTCCCAGGAGAGCCTTTATGATGCTGCGCACCTCCATGGAAGCCTGGCTCCACTGTGACACCACAGAAGCTCAGGGAACCCAGGAGAGCCTTTGTGATGCTGTGCAAACACATGGAATCCTGGCTCCACTGTGACACCGGTAAATCTCAGGGAACCCCGGAGAGCCTTTGTGATGCTGTGGAAAACATTCACTGAATGCTGTGGAAAACATTCACGGTAACCTGGCTCCACTGTGACCCCACAGAAGCTCAGGGAACCAAGGAGAGCCTTTGTGATGCTGTGGAACTGCATGGAACCCTGGCTCCACTGTGACACCACAGGTGCTCAGGGAAACCAGGAGAGGCTTTGTGATGCTGTGGAACTGCACGGAAGCCTGGCTCCACTGTGACACCAGTAAATCTCAGGGAACACAGGAGAGCCTTTGTGATGCTGTGGAACTGCACGGAAGCCTGGCTCCACTGTGACACCACAGAAGCTCAGGGAACCAAGGAGAGCCTTTGTGATGCTGTGCAAACACATGGAACCCTGGCTCCACTGTGACACCAGTAAATCTCAGGGAACCCCGGAGAGCCTTTGTGATGCTGTGGAAAACATTAACTGAATGCTGTGGAAAACATTCACGGTAACCTGGCTCCACTGTGACCCCACAGAAGCGCAGGGAACCAAGGAGAGCCTTTGTGATGCTGTGCAACTGCATGGAACCCTGGCTCCACTGTGACACCACAGGTGCTCAGGGAACCCAGGAGAGCCTTTGTGATGCTGTGCAACTGCATGGAAGCCTGGCTCTCCTGTGACACCACAGAAGCTCAGGGAACCAAGGAGAGCCTTTGTGATGCTGTGCAACTGCACAGAAGCCTGGCTCCACTGTGACACCACAGGTGCTCAGGGAACCCAGGAGAGCCTTTTGGATGCTGTGGAATTGCACGGAAGCCTGGCTCCACTGTGACACTGCAGAACCTCAGGGAAACCAGGAGAGCCTTTGTGATGCTGTGCAACTGCATGGAATCCTGGCTCCACTGTGACCCCACAGAAGCTCAGGGAACCCAGGAGAGCCTTTGTGATGCTGTGCAACCACATGGAAGCCTGGCTCTCCTGTGACACCACAGAAGCTCAGGGAACCCAGGAGATCCTTTGTGATGCTGAGGAACTGCACGGAAGCCTGGCTCCACTGTGACACCGCAGAAGCTCAGGGAACCCAGGAGATCCTTTGTGATGCTTTGCAACTGCATGGAATCCTGGCTCCACTGTGACACCGCAGAAGCTCAGGGAACCCAGGAGATCCTTTGTGATGCTTTGCAACTGCATGGAATCCTGGCTCCACTGTGACCCCACAGAAGCTCAGGGAACCCAGGAGAGCCTTGGTGATGCTGTGCAAGCAACCATGAGCGTGGCTGCACTGTGACACCATCGAAGCCCAGGGCCCTGTGGAGTATGGGTGCTGTAAAAGCCTTAGCAGAGAATTTCTTCTGCTCTCTGCAGCATTTTGTGAGAGCTCTCTCTTTCCCATGCTAGTAATTAAAACAATGTTTCGGTTTTGTCAACGTCTTGCTCCTGCAAGTGGTTTTGCATGATTGGTGTGGTTCCAAGCAGAAAAACATTCCGAGCTGGCTGTCTTGGAACTTGAGCAAAGCCTTCAAGGGGTGGATGGCCGAAAAACCAATTGCCTTCTGCCATTTGACACACTTTTGCGAAGTACCGTAGAAAAGCCTTTGGAGAGATGATTCAATTGCCTCCATTTCTCTCTGAGCCTGGACTCTTGTTTTGTTTCTCTAGTGATGCGTGGTGAGAACAAGGACACAGGAGAGCCTTTGTGATGCTGTGCAACTCCATGGAAGCCGAGCTCCACTGTGGCACCGCAGAACAAGAAGGAAAGAAGGAAAGAAGGAAAGAAAGAAAGAAGGAGAGAAAAGAAAGAAAGAAAGAATGAAGGAGAGAAACGAAAGAAAGAAAGAATGAAGGAGAGAAACGAAAGAAAGAAAGAAAGAAAGAAAGAAAGAAAGAAAGAAAGAAAGAAAGAAAGAAAGAAAAAGATTCTATGTGTGCATGCGGAATGGTTTCTCTGGGAGGCAAACGCTGAGGAATCATGAGAGCCCCCAGCCCTCCCTTCCTCTTCTCTCCCTTCGGTTCGTGTATCTGAGCTGGAGTCATATGGTATGGAATATGCCCTTGGCTGGGAGAGAGTTGAGAGTGGCCACAGAAGTGGCCGTGGCACTGTTTGCATGCTGTCCCTGCTGCTTCGCTCGCAGCCACTGCCGGGCCAGTACCTCTGAGCCAGCCACTCCTAAAGCCAAGGGCCCACTGGGACACTGCAGGGGCTGATGGAAGCCAGCCGCCATGGTGACACAGCGAGGCTGCACCGAATCCACGGTGCTTTGTGACGCGGTGGCTCCCAGGAGAGCCTTTATGATGCTGCGCACCTCCATGGAAGCCTGGCTCCACTGTGACACCACAGAAGCTCAGGGAACCCAGGAGAGCCTTTGTGATGCTGTGCAAACACATGGAATCCTGGCTCCACTGTGACACCGGTAAATCTCAGGGAACCCCGGAGAGCCTTTGTGATGCTGTGGAAAACATTCACTGAATGCTGTGGAAAACATTCACGGTAACCTGGCTCCACTGTGACCCCACAGAAGCTCAGGGAACCAAGGAGAGCCTTTGGGATGCTGTGCAACTGCATGGAACCCTGGCTCCACTGTGACACCACAGGTGCTCAGGGAAACCAGGAGAGGCTTTGTGATGCTGTGGAACTGCACGGAAGCCTGGCTCCACTGTGACACCAGTAAATCTCAGGGAACACAGGAGAGCCTTTGTGATGCTGTGGAACTGCACGGAAGCCTGGCTCCACTGTGACACCACAGAAGCTCAGGGAAGCCAGGAGAGCCTTTGTGATGCTGTGGAACTGCACAGAAGCCTGGCTCCACTGTGACACCAGTAAATCTCAGGGAATCCAGGAGAGTCTTGGTGATGCTGTGCAAGCAACCATGAGCGTGGCTGCACTGTGACACCACCGAAGCCAGGGCCCCGAGGAGTATGGGTGCTGTCAAAGCCTTAGCTGAGAATTTCTTCTGCTCTCTGCAGCATTTTGGGAGAGCTGTCTCTTTCCCATGCTAGTGATTGAAACAATGTTTCGGTCTTGTCAACGTCTTTCACCTGCAAACGGTTTTGCATGATTGGTGTGGTTGCAAGCAGAAAAAGCTTCCGAGCTGGCTGTCTTGGAACTTGAGCAAAGCCTTCAAGGGGTGGACGGCCGAGAAACCCATTGCCTTCTGCCGTTTCCCACCCTTTGGCCAAGTAGCGTAGAAAAGCCTTTGGAGAGATGGTGAAATTGCTTGCATTTCTCCCTGAGCCTGGAGTCTTGTGTGGTTTCTCTCGTGATGCCTGCTGGGAACAAGGACACAGGGGAGCCTTTGTGATGCTGTGCAGGTGCATGGAAGACAGACAGACAGACAGACAGACAGACAGACAGACAGAAAGACAGACAGACAGAAAGAAAGAAAGAAAGAAAGAAAGAAAGAAAGAAAAAGATTCTATGTGTGCATGCGGAATGGTTTCTCTGGGAGGCAAACGCTGAGGAATCATGAGAGCCCCCAGCCCTCCCTTCCTCTTCTCTCCCTTCGGTTCGTGTATCTGAGCTGGAGTCATATGGTATGGAATATGCCCTTGGCTGGGAGAGAGTTGAGAGTGGCCACAGAAGTGGCCGTGGCACTGTTTGCATGCTGTCCCTGCTGCTTCGCTCGCAGCCACTGCCGGGCCAGTACCTCTGAGCCAGCCACTCCTAAAGCCAAGGGCCCACTGGGACACTGCAGGGGCTGATGGAAGCCAGCCGCCATGGTGACACAGCGAGGCTGCACCGAATCCACGGTGCTTTGTGACGCGGTGGCTCCCAGGAGAGCCTTTATGATGCTGCGCACCTCCATGGAAGCCTGGCTCCACTGTGACACCACAGAAGCTCAGGGAACCCAGGAGAGCCTTTGTGATGCTGTGCAAACACATGGAACCCTGGCTCCACTGTGACACCAGTAAATCTCAGGGAACCCCGGAGAGCCTTTGTGATGCTGTGGAAAACATTAACTGAATGCTGTGGAAAACATTCACGGTAACCTGGCTCCACTGTGACCCCACAGAAGCGCAGGGAACCAAGGAGAGCCTTTGTGATGCTGTGCAACTGCATGGAACCCTGGCTCCACTGTGACACCACAGGTGCTCAGGGAACCCAGGAGAGCCTTTGTGATGCTGTGCAACTGCATGGAAGCCTGGCTCTCCTGTGACACCACAGAAGCTCAGGGAACCAAGGAGAGCCTTTGTGATGCTGTGGAACTGCACAGAAGCCTGGCTCCACTGTGACACCACAGGTGCTCAGGGAACCCAGGAGAGCCTTTTGGATGCTGTGGAATTGCACGGAAGCCTGGCTCCACTGTGACACTGCAGAACCTCAGGGAAACCAGGAGAGCCTTTGTGATGCTGTGCAACTGCATGGAATCCTGGCTCCACTGTGACCCCACAGAAGCTCAGGGAACCCAGGAGAGCCTTTGTGATGCTGTGCAACCACATGGAAGCCTGGCTCTCCTGTGACACCACAGAAGCTCAGGGAACCCAGGAGATCCTTTGTGATGCTGAGGAACTGCACGGAAGCCTGGCTCCACTGTGACACCGCAGAAGCTCAGGGAACCCAGGAGATCCTTTGTGATGCTTTGCAACTGCATGGAATCCTGGCTCCACTGTGACACCGCAGAAGCTCAGGGAACCCAGGAGATCCTTTGTGATGCTTTGCAACTGCATGGAATCCTGGCTCCACTGTGACCCCACAGAAGCTCAGGGAACCCAGGAGAGCCTTGGTGATGCTGTGCAAGCAACCATGAGCGTGGCTGCACTGTGACACCATCGAAGCCCAGGGCCCTGTGGAGTATGGGTGCTGTAAAAGCCTTAGCAGAGAATTTCTTCTGCTCTCTGCAGCATTTTGTGAGAGCTCTCTCTTTCCCATGCTAGTAATTAAAACAATGTTTCGGTTTTGTCAACATCTTGCTCCTGCAAGTGGTTTTGCATGATTGGTGTGGTTCCAAGCAGAAAAACATTCCGAGCTGGCTGTCTTGGAACTTGAGCAAAGCCTTCAAGGGGTGGATGGCCGAAAAACCAATTGCCTTCTGCCATTTGACACACTTTTGCGAAGTACCGTAGAAAAGCCTTTGGAGAGATGATTCAATTGCCTCCATTTCTCTCTGAGCCTGGACTCTTGTTTTGTTTCTCTAGTGATGCGTGGTGAGAACAAGGACACAGGAGAGCCTTTGTGATGCTGTGCAACTCCATGGAAGCCGAGCTCCACTGTGGCACCGCAGAACAAGAAGGAAAGAAGGAAAGAAGGAAAGAAAGAAAGAAGGAGAGAAAAGAAAGAAAGAAAGAATGAAGGAGAGAAACGAAAGAAAGAAAGAATGAAGGAGAGAAACGAAAGAAAGAAAGAAAGAAAGAAAGAAAGAAAGAAAGAAAGAAAGAAAGAAAGAAAGAAAGAAAGAAAGAAAGAAAGAAAGAAAGAAAGAAAGAAAAAGATTCTATGTGTGCATGCGGAATGGTTTCTCTGGGAGGCAAACGCTGAGGAATCATGAGAGCCCCCAGCCCTCCCTTCCTCTTCTCTCCCTTCGGTTCGTGTATCTGAGCTGGAGTCATATGGTATGGAATATGCCCTTGGCTGGGAGAGAGTTGAGAGTGGCCACAGAAGTGGCCGTGGCACTGTTTGCATGCTGTCCCTGCTGCTTCGCTCGCAGCCACTGCCGGGCCAGTACCTCTGAGCCAGCCACTCCTAAAGCCAAGGGCCCACTGGGACACTGCAGGGGCTGATGGAAGCCAGCCGCCATGGTGACACAGCGAGGCTGCACCGAATCCACGGTGCTTTGTGACGCGGTGGCTCCCAGGAGAGCCTTTATGATGCTGCGCACCTCCATGGAAGCCTGGCTCCACTGTGACACCACAGAAGCTCAGGGAAGCCAGGAGAGCCTTTGTGATGCTGTGGAACTGCACGGAAGCCTGGCTCCACTGTGACACCACAGAAGCTCAGGGAAGCCAGGAGAGCCTTTGTGATGCTGTGCACCTGCACAGAAGCCTGGCTCCACTGTGACACTACAGGTGCTCAGGGAACCCAGGAGAGCCTTTGTGATGCTGTGCACCTGCACAGAAGCCTGGCTCCACTGTGACACCACAGGTGCTCAGGGAACCCAGGAGAGCCTTTGTGATGCTGTGCACCTGCACAGAAGCCTGGCTCCACTGTGACACCACAGGTGCTCAGGGAACCCAGGAGAGCCTTTGTGATGCTGTGGAACTGCATGGATGCTTGGCTCCACTGTGGCACCACAGAAGCTCAGGGAAGCCAGGAGAGCCTTTGTGATGCTGTGCAACTGCACGGAAGCCTGGCTCTACTGTGACACCAGTAAATCTCAGGGAAGCCAGGAGAGCCTTTGTGATGCTGTGCAACTGCACAGAAGCCTGGCTCCACTGTGACACCAGTAAATCTCAGGGAAGCCAGGAGAGCCTTTGTGATGCTGTGCACCTGCACAGAAGCCTGGCTCCACTGTGACACCACAGAAGCTCAGGGAAGCCAGGAGAGCCTTTGTGATGCTGTGGAACTGCACAGAAGCCTGGCTCCACTGTGACACCAGTAAATCTCAGGGAACCCAGGAGAGCCTTTGTGATGCTGTGGAACTGCACAGAAGCCTGGCTCCACTGTGACACCACAGAAGCTCAGGGAAGCCAGGAGAGCCTTTGTGATGCTGTGGAACTGCACAGAAGCCTGGCTCCACTGTGACACCAGTAAATCTCAGGGAATCCAGGAGAGTCTTGGTGATGCTGTGCAAGCAACCATGAGCGTGGCTGCACTGTGACACCACCGAAGCCCAGGGCCCCGAGGAGTATGGGTGCTGTCAAAGCCTTAGCTGAGAATTTCTTCTGCTCTCTGCAGCATTTTGGGAGAGCTGTCTCTTTCCCATGCTAGTGATTGAAACAATGTTTCGGTCTTGTCAACGTCTTTCACCTGCAAACGGTTTTGCATGATTGGTGTGGTTGCAAGCAGAAAAAGCTTCCGAGCTGGCTGTCTTGGAACTTGAGCAAAGCCTTCAAGGGGTGGACGGCCGAGAAACCCATTGCCTTCTGCCGTTTCCCACCCTTTGGCCAAGTAGCGTAGAAAAGCCTTTGGAGAGATGGTGAAATTGCTTGCATTTCTCCCTGAGCCTGGAGTCTTGTGTGGTTTCTCTCGTGATGCCTGCTGGGAACAAGGACACAGGGGAGCCTTTGTGATGCTGTGCAGGTGCATGGAAGACAGACAGACAGACAGACAGACAGACAGAAAGAAAGAAAGAAAGAAAGAAAGAAAGAAAGAAAGAAAGAAAGAAAAAGATTCTATGTGTGCATGCGGAATGGTTTCTCTGGGAGGCAAACGCTGAGGAATCATGAGAGCCCCCAGCCCTCCCTTCCTCTTCTCTCCCTTCGGTTCGTGTATCTGAGCTGGAGTCATATGGTATGGAATATGCCCTTGGCTGGGAGAGAGTTGAGAGTGGCCACAGAAGTGGCCGTGGCACTGTTTGCATGCTGTCCCTGCTGCTTCGCTCGCAGCCACTGCCGGGCCAGTACCTCTGAGCCAGCCACTCCTAAAGCCAAGGGCCCACTGGGACACTGCAGGGGCTGATGGAAGCCAGCCGCCATGGTGACACAGCGAGGCTGCACCGAATCCACGGTGCTTTGTGACGCGGTGGCTCCCAGGAGAGCCTTTATGATGCTGCGCACCTCCATGGAAGCCTGGCTCCACTGTGACACCACAGAAGCTCAGGGAACCCAGGAGAGCCTTTGTGATGCTGTGCAAACACATGGAACCCTGGCTCCACTGTGACACCACAGAAGCTCAGGGAAGCCAGGAGAGCCTTTGTGATGCTGTGCACCTGCACGGAAGCCTGGCTCCACTGTGACACCACAGAAGCTCAGGGAAGCCAGGAGAGCCTTTGTGATGCTGTGGAACTGCACGGAAGCCTGGCTCCACTGTGACACCACAGAAGCTCAGGGAAGCCAGGAGAGCCTTTGTGATGCTGTGCAAACACATGGAATCCTGGCTCCACTGTGACACCGGTAAATCTCAGGGAACCCCGGAGAGCCTTTGTGATGCTGTGGAAAACATTCACTGAATGCTGTGGAAAACATTCACGGTAACCTGGCTCCACTGTGACCCCACAGAAGCTCAGGGAACCAAGGAGAGCCTTTGTGATGCTGTGGAACTGCATGGAACCCTGGCTCCACTGTGACACCACAGGTGCTCAGGGAAACCAGGAGAGGCTTTGTGATGCTGTGGAACTGCACGGAAGCCTGGCTCCACTGTGACACCAGTAAATCTCAGGGAACCCAGGAGAGCCTTTGTGATGCTGTGGAACTGCACGGAAGCCTGGCTCCACTGTGACACCACAGAAGCTCAGGGAACCAAGGAGAGCCTTTGTGATGCTGTGCAAACACATGGAACCCTGGCTCCACTGTGACACCAGTAAATCTCAGGGAACCCCGGAGAGCCTTTGTGATGCTGTGGAAAACATTAACTGAATGCTGTGGAAAACATTCACGGTAACCTGGCTCCACTGTGACCCCACAGAAGCGCAGGGAACCAAGGAGAGCCTTTGTGATGCTGTGCAACTGCATGGAACCCTGGCTCCACTGTGACACCACAGGTGCTCAGGGAACCCAGGAGAGCCTTTGTGATGCTGTGCAACTGCATGGAAGCCTGGCTCTCCTGTGACACCACAGAAGCTCAGGGAACCAAGGAGAGCCTTTGTGATGCTGTGGAACTGCACAGAAGCCTGGCTCCACTGTGACACCACAGGTGCTCAGGGAACCCAGGAGAGCCTTTTGGATGCTGTGGAATTGCACGGAAGCCTGGCTCCACTGTGACACTGCAGAACCTCAGGGAAACCAGGAGAGCCTTTGTGATGCTGTGCAACTGCATGGAATCCTGGCTCCACTGTGACCCCACAGAAGCTCAGGGAACCCAGGAGAGCCTTTGTGATGCTGTGCAACCACATGGAAGCCTGGCTCTCCTGTGACACCACAGAAGCTCAGGGAACCCAGGAGATCCTTTGTGATGCTGAGGAACTGCACGGAAGCCTGGCTCCACTGTGACACCGCAGAAGCTCAGGGAACCCAGGAGATCCTTTGTGATGCTTTGCAACTGCATGGAATCCTGGCTCCACTGTGACACCGCAGAAGCTCAGGGAACCCAGGAGATCCTTTGTGATGCTTTGCAACTGCATGGAATCCTGGCTCCACTGTGACCCCACAGAAGCTCAGGGAACCCAGGAGAGCCTTGGTGATGCTGTGCAAGCAACCATGAGCGTGGCTGCACTGTGACACCATCGAAGCCCAGGGCCCTGTGGAGTATGGGTGCTGTAAAAGCCTTAGCAGAGAATTTCTTCTGCTCTCTGCAGCATTTTGTGAGAGCTCTCTCTTTCCCATGCTAGTAATTAAAACAATGTTTCGGTTTTGTCAACATCTTGCTCCTGCAAGTGGTTTTGCATGATTGGTGTGGTTCCAAGCAGAAAAACATTCCGAGCTGGCTGTCTTGGAACTTGAGCAAAGCCTTCAAGGGGTGGATGGCCGAAAAACCAATTGCCTTCTGCCATTTGACACACTTTTGCGAAGATTGCCTCCATTTCTCTCTGAGCCTGGACTCTTGTTTTGTTTCTCTAGTGATGCGTGGTGAGAACAAGGACACAGGAGAGCCTTTGTGATGCTGTGCAACTCCATGGAAGCCGAGCTCCACTGTGGCACCGCAGAACAAGAAGGAAAGAAGGAAAGAAGGAAAGAAAGAAAGAAGGAGAGAAAAGAAAGAAAGAAAGAATGAAGGAGAGAAACGAAAGAAAGAAAGAATGAAGGAGAGAAACGAAAGAAAGAAAGAAAGAAAGAAAGAAAGAAAGAAAGAAAGAAAGAAAGAAAGAAAGAAAGAAAGAAAGAAAAGAAAGAAAGAAAGAAAGAAAGAAAGAAAAAGATTCTATGTGTGCATGCGGAATGGTTTCTCTGGGAGGCAAACGCTGAGGAATCATGAGAGCCCCCAGCCCTCCCTTCCTCTTCTCTCCCTTCGGTTCGTGTATCTGAGCTGGAGTCATATGGTATGGAATATGCCCTTGGCTGGGAGAGAGTTGAGAGTGGCCACAGAAGTGGCCGTGGCACTGTTTGCATGCTGTCCCTGCTGCTTCGCTCGCAGCCACTGCCGGGCCAGTACCTCTGAGCCAGCCACTCCTAAAGCCAAGGGCCCACTGGGACACTGCAGGGGCTGATGGAAGCCAGCCGCCATGGTGACACAGCGAGGCTGCACCGAATCCACGGTGCTTTGTGACGCGGTGGCTCCCAGGAGAGCCTTTATGATGCTGCGCACCTCCATGGAAGCCTGGCTCCACTGTGACACCACAGAAGCTCAGGGAAGCCAGGAGAGCCTTTGTGATGCTGTGGAACTGCACGGAAGCCTGGCTCCACTGTGACACCACAGAAGCTCAGGGAAGCCAGGAGAGCCTTTGTGATGCTGTGCACCTGCACAGAAGCCTGGCTCCACTGTGACACTACAGGTGCTCAGGGAACCCAGGAGAGCCTTTGTGATGCTGTGCACCTGCACAGAAGCCTGGCTCCACTGTGACACCACAGAAGCTCAGGGAACCCAGGAGAGCCTTTGTGATGCTGTGCACCTGCACAGAAGCCTGGCTCCACTGTGACACCACAGGTGCTCAGGGAAGCCAGGAGAGCCTTTGTGATGCTGTGGAACTGCATGGATGCTTGGCTCCACTGTGGCACCACAGAAGCTCAGGGAAGCCAGGAGAGCCTTTGTGATGCTGTGCAACTGCACGGAAGCCTGGCTCTACTGTGACACCAGTAAATCTCAGGGAAGCCAGGAGAGCCTTTGTGATGCTGTGCAACTGCACAGAAGCCTGGCTCCACTGTGACACCAGTAAATCTCAGGGAAGCCAGGAGAGCCTTTGTGATGCTGTGCACCTGCACAGAAGCCTGGCTCCACTGTGACACCACAGAAGCTCAGGGAAGCCAGGAGAGCCTTTGTGATGCTGTGGAACTGCACAGAAGCCTGGCTCCACTGTGACACCAGTAAATCTCAGGGAACCCAGGAGAGCCTTTGTGATGCTGTGGAACTGCACAGAAGCCTGGCTCCACTGTGACACCACAGAAGCTCAGGGAAGCCAGGAGAGCCTTTGTGATGCTGTGGAACTGCACAGAAGCCTGGCTCCACTGTGACACCAGTAAATCTCAGGGAATCCAGGAGAGTCTTGGTGATGCTGTGCAAGCAACCATGAGCGTGGCTGCACTGTGACACCACCGAAGCCCAGGGCCCCGAGGAGTATGGGTGCTGTCAAAGCCTTAGCTGAGAATTTCTTCTGCTCTCTGCAGCATTTTGGGAGAGCTGTCTCTTTCCCATGCTAGTGATTGAAACAATGTTTCGGTCTTGTCAACGTCTTTCACCTGCAAACGGTTTTGCATGATTGGTGTGGTTGCAAGCAGAAAAAGCTTCCGAGCTGGCTGTCTTGGAACTTGAGCAAAGCCTTCAAGGGGTGGACGGCCGAGAAACCCATTGCCTTCTGCCGTTTCCCACCCTTTGGCCAAGTAGCGTAGAAAAGCCTTTGGAGAGATGGTGAAATTGCTTGCATTTCTCCCTGAGCCTGGAGTCTTGTGTGGTTTCTCTCGTGATGCCTGCTGGGAACAAGGACACAGGGGAGCCTTTGTGATGCTGTGCAGGTGCATGGAAGACAGACAGACAGACAGACAGACAGACAGACAGAAAGAAAGAAAGAAAGAAAGAAAGAAAGAAAGAAAGAAAGAAAGAAAGAAAGAAAAAGATTCTATGTGTGCATGCGGAATGGTTTCTCTGGGAGGCAAACGCTGAGGAATCATGAGAGCCCCCAGCCCTCCCTTCCTCTTCTCTCCCTTCAGTTCGTGTATCTGAGCTGGAGTCATATGGTATGGAATATGCCCTTGGCTGGGAGAGAGTTGAGAGTGGCCACAGAAGTGGCCGTGGCACTGTTTGCATGCTGTCCCTGCTGCTTCGCTCGCAGCCACTGCCGGGCCAGTACCTCTGAGCCAGCCACTCCTAAAGCCAAGGGCCCACTGGGACACTGCAGGGGCTGATGGAAGCCAGCCGCCATGGTGACACAGCGAGGCTGCACCGAATCCACGGTGCTTTGTGACGCGGTGGCTCCCAGGAGAGCCTTTATGATGCTGCGCACCTCCATGGAAGCCTGGCTCCACTGTGACACCACAGAAGCTCAGGGAACCCAGGAGAGCCTTTGTGATGCTGTGCAAACACATGGAACCCTGGCTCCACTGTGACACCACAGAAGCTCAGGTAAGCCAGGAGAGCCTTTGTGATGCTGTGGAACTGCACGGAAGCCTGGCTCCACTGTGACACCACAGAAGCTCAGGGAAGCCAGGAGAGCCTTTGTGATGCTGTGGAACTGCACGGAAGCCTGGCTCTACTGTGACACCACAGAAGCTCAGGGAACCCAGGAGAGTCTTGGTGATGCTGTGCAAGCAACCATGAGCGTGGCTGCACTGTGACACCACCGAAGCCCAGGGCCCTGTGGAGTATGGGTGCTGTCAAAGCCTTAGCAGAGAATTTCTTCTGCTCTCTGCAGCATTTTGGGAGAGCTGTCTCTTTCCCATGCTAGTGATTGAAACAATGTTTCGGTCTTCTCAACGTCTTTCACCTGCAAATGGTTTTGCATGATTGGTGTGGTTCCAAGCAGAAAAACCTTCCGAGCTGGCTGTCTTGGAACTTGAGCAAAGCCTTCAAGGGGTGGATGGCCGAGAAACCAATTGCCTTCTGCCATTTGACACACTTTTGCAAAGTAACGTAGAAAAGCCTTTGGAGAGATGATGAAATTGCTTCCATTTCTCCCTGAGCCTGGAGTCTTGTGTGGTTTCTCTAGTGATGCGTGGTGAGAACAAGGACACAGGAGAGCCTTTGTGATGCTGTGCAACTCCATGGAAGCTGAGCTCCACTGTGGCACCGCAGAACAAGAAGGAAAGAAGGAAAGAAGGAAAGAAAGAAAGAAGGAGAGAAAAGAAAGAAAGAAAGAATGAAGGAGAGAAACGAAAGAAGAAAGAAAGAAAGAAAGAAAGAAAGAAAGAAAGAAAGAAAGAAAGAAAGAAAGAAAGAAAGAAAGAAAGAAAGAAAGAAAGAAAGAAAGAAAGAAAGAAAGAAAGAAAGAAAGAAAGAAAGAAAGAAAAAGATTCTATGTGTGCATGCGGAATGGTTTCTCTGGGAGGCAAACGCTGAGGAATCATGAGAGCCCCCAGCCCTCCCTTCCTCTTCTCTCCCTTCGGTTCGTGTATCTGAGCTGGAGTCATATGGTATGGAATATGCCCTTGGCTGGGAGAGAGTTGAGAGTGGCCACAGAAGTGGCCGTGGCACTGTTTGCATGCTGTCCCTGCTGCTTCGCTCGCAGCCACTGCCGGGCCAGTACCTCTGAGCCAGCCACTCCTAAAGCCAAGGGCCCACTGGGACACTGCAGGGGCTGATGGAAGCCAGCCGCCATGGTGACACAGCGAGGCTGCACCGAATCCACGGTGCTTTGTGACGCGGTGGCTCCCAGGAGAGCCTTTATGATGCTGCGCACCTCCATGGAAGCCTGGCTCCACTGTGACACCACAGAAGCTCAGGGAACCCAGGAGAGCCTTTGTGATGCTGTGCAAACACATGGAATCCTGGCTCCACTGTGACACCGGTAAATCTCAGGGAACCCCGGAGAGCCTTTGTGATGCTGTGGAAAACATTCACTGAATGCTGTGGAAAACATTCACGGTAACCTGGCTCCACTGTGACCCCACAGAAGCTCAGGGAACCAAGGAGAGCCTTTGTGATGCTGTGGAACTGCATGGAACCCTGGCTCCACTGTGACACCACAGGTGCTCAGGGAAACCAGGAGAGGCTTTGTGATGCTGTGGAACTGCACGGAAGCCTGGCTCCACTGTGACACCAGTAAATCTCAGGGAACACAGGAGAGCCTTTGTGATGCTGTGGAACTGCACGGAAGCCTGGCTCCACTGTGACACCACAGAAGCTCAGGGAACCAAGGAGAGCCTTTGTGATGCTGTGCAAACACATGGAACCCTGGCTCCACTGTGACACCAGTAAATCTCAGGGAACCCCGGAGAGCCTTTGTGATGCTGTGGAAAACATTAACTGAATGCTGTGGAAAACATTCACGGTAACCTGGCTCCACTGTGACCCCACAGAAGCGCAGGGAACCAAGGAGAGCCTTTGTGATGCTGTGCAACTGCATGGAACCCTGGCTCCACTGTGACACCACAGGTGCTCAGGGAACCCAGGAGAGCCTTTGTGATGCTGTGCAACTGCATGGAAGCCTGGCTCTCCTGTGACACCACAGAAGCTCAGGGAACCAAGGAGAGCCTTTGTGATGCTGTGCAACTGCACAGAAGCCTGGCTCCACTGTGACACCACAGGTGCTCAGGGAACCCAGGAGAGCCTTTTGGATGCTGTGGAATTGCACGGAAGCCTGGCTCCACTGTGACACTGCAGAACCTCAGGGAAACCAGGAGAGCCTTTGTGATGCTGTGCAACTGCATGGAATCCTGGCTCCACTGTGACCCCACAGAAGCTCAGGGAACCCAGGAGAGCCTTTGTGATGCTGTGCAACCACATGGAAGCCTGGCTCTCCTGTGACACCACAGAAGCTCAGGGAACCCAGGAGATCCTTTGTGATGCTGAGGAACTGCACGGAAGCCTGGCTCCACTGTGACACCGCAGAAGCTCAGGGAACCCAGGAGATCCTTTGTGATGCTTTGCAACTGCATGGAATCCTGGCTCCACTGTGACCCCACAGAAGCTCAGGGAACCCAGGAGAGCCTTGGTGATGCTGTGCAAGCAACCATGAGCGTGGCTGCACTGTGACACCATCGAAGCCCAGGGCCCTGTGGAGTATGGGTGCTGTAAAAGCCTTAGCAGAGAATTTCTTCTGCTCTCTGCAGCATTTTGTGAGAGCTCTCTCTTTCCCATGCTAGTAATTAAAACAATGTTTCGGTTTTGTCAACGTCTTGCTCCTGCAAGTGGTTTTGCATGATTGGTGTGGTTCCAAGCAGAAAAACATTCCGAGCTGGCTGTCTTGGAACTTGAGCAAAGCCTTCAAGGGGTGGATGGCCGAAAAACCAATTGCCTTCTGCCATTTGACACACTTTTGCGAAGTACCGTAGAAAAGCCTTTGGAGAGATGATTCAATTGCCTCCATTTCTCTCTGAGCCTGGACTCTTGTTTTGTTTCTCTAGTGATGCGTGGTGAGAACAAGGACACAGGAGAGCCTTTGTGATGCTGTGCAACTCCATGGAAGCCGAGCTCCACTGTGGCACCGCAGAACAAGAAGGAAAGAAGGAAAGAAGGAAAGAAAGAAAGAAGGAGAGAAAAGAAAGAAAGAAAGAATGAAGGAGAGAAACGAAAGAAAGAAAGAATGAAGGAGAGAAACGAAAGAAAGAAAGAAAGAAAGAAAGAAAGAAAGAAAGAAAGAAAGAAAGAAAGAAAGAAAGAAAGAAAGAAAGAAAGAAAGAAAGAAAGAAAGAAAGAAAGAAAGAAAGAAAGAAAGAAAGAAAGAAAGAAAGAAAGAAAGAAAGAAAGAAAGAAAGAAAGAAAGAAAGAAAGAAAGAAAGAAAGAAAGAAAGAAAGAAAGAAAGAAAGAAAGAAAGAAAGAAAGAAAGAAAAAGATTCTATGTGTGCATGCGGAATGGTTTCTCTGGGAGGCAAACGCTGAGGAATCATGAGAGCCCCCAGCCCTCCCTTCCTCTTCTCTCCCTTCGGTTCGTGTATCTGAGCTGGAGTCATATGGTATGGAATATGCCCTTGGCTGGGAGAGAGTTGAGAGTGGCCACAGAAGTGGCCGTGGCACTGTTTGCATGCTGTCCCTGCTGCTTCGCTCGCAGCCACTGCCGGGCCAGTACCTCTGAGCCAGCCACTCCTAAAGCCAAGGGCCCACTGGGACACTGCAGGGGCTGATGGAAGCCAGCCGCCATGGTGACACAGCGAGGCTGCACCGAATCCACGGTGCTTTGTGACGCGGTGGCTCCCAGGAGAGCCTTTATGATGCTGCGCACCTCCATGGAAGCCTGGCTCCACTGTGACACCACAGAAGCTCAGGGAACCCAGGAGAGCCTTTGTGATGCTGTGCAAACACATGGAACCCTGGCTCCACTGTGACACCACAGAAGCTCAGGTAAGCCAGGAGAGCCTTTGTGATGCTGTGGAACTGCACGGAAGCCTGGCTCCACTGTGACACCACAGAAGCTCAGGGAAGCCAGGAGAGCCTTTGTGATGCTGTGGAACTGCACGGAAGCCTGGCTCTACTGTGACACCACAGAAGCTCAGGGAACCCAGGAGAGTCTTGGTGATGCTGTGCAAGCAACCATGAGCGTGGCTGCACTGTGACACCACCGAAGCCCAGGGCCCTGTGGAGTATGGGTGCTGTCAAAGCCTTAGCAGAGAATTTCTTCTGCTCTCTGCAGCATTTTGGGAGAGCTGTCTCTTTCCCATGCTAGTGATTGAAACAATGTTTCGGTCTTGTCAACGTCTTTCACCTGCAAATGGTTTTGCATGATTGGTGTGGTTCCAAGCAGAAAAACCTTCCGAGCTGGCTGTCTTGGAACTTGAGCAAAGCCTTCAAGGGGTGGATGGCCGAGAAACCAATTGCCTTCTGCCATTTGACACACTTTTGCAAAGTAACGTAGAAAAGCCTTTGGAGAGATGATGAAATTGCTTCCATTTCTCCCTGAGCCTGGAGTCTTGTGTGGTTTCTCTAGTGATGCGTGGTGAGAACAAGGACACAGGAGAGCCTTTGTGATGCTGTGCAACTCCATGGAAGCTGAGCTCCACTGTGGCACCGCAGAACAAGAAGGAAAGAAGGAAAGAAGGAAAGAAAGAAAGAAGGAGAGAAAAGAAAGAAAGAAAGAATGAAGGAGAGAAACGAAAGAAAGAAAGAAAGAAAGAAAGAAAGAAAGAAAGAAAGAAAGAAAGAAAGAAAGAAAGAAAGAAAGAAAGAAAGAAAGAAAGAAAAAGATTCTATGTGTGCATGCGGAATGGTTTCTCTGGGAGGCAAACGCTGAGGAATCATGAGAGCCCCCAGCCCTCCCTTCCTCTTCTCTCCCTTCGGTTCGTGTATCTGAGCTGGAGTCATATGGTATGGAATATGCCCTTGGCTGGGAGAGAGTTGAGAGTGGCCACAGAAGTGGCCGTGGCACTGTTTGCATGCTGTCCCTGCTGCTTCGCTCGCAGCCACTGCCGGGCCAGTACCTCTGAGCCAGCCACTCCTAAAGCCAAGGGCCCACTGGGACACTGCAGGGGCTGATGGAAGCCAGCCGCCATGGTGACACAGCGAGGCTGCACCGAATCCACGGTGCTTTGTGACGCGGTGGCTCCCAGGAGAGCCTTTATGATGCTGCGCACCTCCATGGAAGCCTGGCTCCACTGTGACACCACAGAAGCTCAGGGAACCCAGGAGAGCCTTTGTGATGCTGTGCAAACACATGGAATCCTGGCTCCACTGTGACACCGGTAAATCTCAGGGAACCCCGGAGAGCCTTTGTGATGCTGTGGAAAACATTCACTGAATGCTGTGGAAAACATTCACGGTAACCTGGCTCCACTGTGACCCCACAGAAGCTCAGGGAACCAAGGAGAGCCTTTGTGATGCTGTGGAACTGCATGGAACCCTGGCTCCACTGTGACACCACAGGTGCTCAGGGAAACCAGGAGAGGCTTTGTGATGCTGTGGAACTGCACGGAAGCCTGGCTCCACTGTGACACCAGTAAATCTCAGGGAACACAGGAGAGCCTTTGTGATGCTGTGGAACTGCACGGAAGCCTGGCTCCACTGTGACACCACAGAAGCTCAGGGAACCAAGGAGAGCCTTTGTGATGCTGTGCAAACACATGGAACCCTGGCTCCACTGTGACACCAGTAAATCTCAGGGAACCCCGGAGAGCCTTTGTGATGCTGTGGAAAACATTAACTGAATGCTGTGGAAAACATTCACGGTAACCTGGCTCCACTGTGACCCCACAGAAGCGCAGGGAACCAAGGAGAGCCTTTGTGATGCTGTGCAACTGCATGGAACCCTGGCTCCACTGTGACACCACAGGTGCTCAGGGAACCCAGGAGAGCCTTTGTGATGCTGTGCAACTGCATGGAAGCCTGGCTCTCCTGTGACACCACAGAAGCTCAGGGAACCAAGGAGAGCCTTTGTGATGCTGTGCAACTGCACAGAAGCCTGGCTCCACTGTGACACCACAGGTGCTCAGGGAACCCAGGAGAGCCTTTTGGATGCTGTGGAATTGCACGGAAGCCTGGCTCCACTGTGACACTGCAGAACCTCAGGGAAACCAGGAGAGCCTTTGTGATGCTGTGCAACTGCATGGAATCCTGGCTCCACTGTGACCCCACAGAAGCTCAGGGAACCCAGGAGAGCCTTTGTGATGCTGTGCAACCACATGGAAGCCTGGCTCTCCTGTGACACCACAGAAGCTCAGGGAACCCAGGAGATCCTTTGTGATGCTGAGGAACTGCACGGAAGCCTGGCTCCACTGTGACACCGCAGAAGCTCAGGGAACCCAGGAGATCCTTTGTGATGCTTTGCAACTGCATGGAATCCTGGCTCCACTGTGACACCGCAGAAGCTCAGGGAACCCAGGAGATCCTTTGTGATGCTTTGCAACTGCATGGAATCCTGGCTCCACTGTGACCCCACAGAAGCTCAGGGAACCCAGGAGAGCCTTGGTGATGCTGTGCAAGCAACCATGAGCGTGGCTGCACTGTGACACCATCGAAGCCCAGGGCCCTGTGGAGTATGGGTGCTGTAAAAGCCTTAGCAGAGAATTTCTTCTGCTCTCTGCAGCATTTTGTGAGAGCTCTCTCTTTCCCATGCTAGTAATTAAAACAATGTTTCGGTTTTGTCAACGTCTTGCTCCTGCAAGTGGTTTTGCATGATTGGTGTGGTTCCAAGCAGAAAAACATTCCGAGCTGGCTGTCTTGGAACTTGAGCAAAGCCTTCAAGGGGTGGATGGCCGAAAAACCAATTGCCTTCTGCCATTTGACACACTTTTGCGAAGTACCGTAGAAAAGCCTTTGGAGAGATGATTCAATTGCCTCCATTTCTCTCTGAGCCTGGACTCTTGTTTTGTTTCTCTAGTGATGCGTGGTGAGAACAAGGACACAGGAGAGCCTTTGTGATGCTGTGCAACTCCATGGAAGCCGAGCTCCACTGTGGCACCGCAGAACAAGAAGGAAAGAAGGAAAGAAGGAAAGAAAGAAAGAAGGAGAGAAAAGAAAGAAAGAAAGAATGAAGGAGAGAAACGAAAGAAAGAAAGAATGAAGGAGAGAAACGAAAGAAAGAAAGAAAGAAAGAAAGAAAGAAAGAAAGAAAGAAAGAAAAAGATTCTATGTGTGCATGCGGAATGGTTTCTCTGGGAGGCAAACGCTGAGGAATCATGAGAGCCCCCAGCCCTCCCTTCCTCTTCTCTCCCTTCGGTTCGTGTATCTGAGCTGGAGTCATATGGTATGGAATATGCCCTTGGCTGGGAGAGAGTTGAGAGTGGCCACAGAAGTGGCCGTGGCACTGTTTGCATGCTGTCCCTGCTGCTTCGCTCGCAGCCACTGCCGGGCCAGTACCTCTGAGCCAGCCACTCCTAAAGCCAAGGGCCCACTGGGACACTGCAGGGGCTGATGGAAGCCAGCCGCCATGGTGACACAGCGAGGCTGCACCGAATCCACGGTGCTTTGTGACGCGGTGGCTCCCAGGAGAGCCTTTATGATGCTGCGCACCTCCATGGAAGCCTGGCTCCACTGTGACACCACAGAAGCTCAGGGAACCCAGGAGAGCCTTTGTGATGCTGTGCAAACACATGGAATCCTGGCTCCACTGTGACACCGGTAAATCTCAGGGAACCCCGGAGAGCCTTTGTGATGCTGTGGAAAACATTCACTGAATGCTGTGGAAAACATTCACGGTAACCTGGCTCCACTGTGACCCCACAGAAGCTCAGGGAACCAAGGAGAGCCTTTGGGATGCTGTGCAACTGCATGGAACCCTGGCTCCACTGTGACACCACAGGTGCTCAGGGAAACCAGGAGAGGCTTTGTGATGCTGTGGAACTGCACGGAAGCCTGGCTCCACTGTGACACCAGTAAATCTCAGGGAACACAGGAGAGCCTTTGTGATGCTGTGGAACTGCACGGAAGCCTGGCTCCACTGTGACACCACAGAAGCTCAGGGAAGCCAGGAGAGCCTTTGTGATGCTGTGGAACTGCACAGAAGCCTGGCTCCACTGTGACACCAGTAAATCTCAGGGAATCCAGGAGAGTCTTGGTGATGCTGTGCAAGCAACCATGAGCGTGGCTGCACTGTGACACCACGAAGGCCCAGGGCCCCGAGGAGTATGGGTGCTGTCAAAGCCTTAGCTGAGAATTTCTTCTGCTCTCTGCAGCATTTTGGGAGAGCTGTCTCTTTCCCATGCTAGTGATTGAAACAATGTTTCGGTCTTGTCAACGTCTTTCACCTGCAAACGGTTTTGCATGATTGGTGTGGTTGCAAGCAGAAAAAGCTTCCGAGCTGGCTGTCTTGGAACTTGAGCAAAGCCTTCAAGGGGTGGACGGCCGAGAAACCCATTGCCTTCTGCCGTTTCCCACCCTTTGGCCAAGTAGCGTAGAAAAGCCTTTGGAGAGATGGTGAAATTGCTTGCATTTCTCCCTGAGCCTGGAGTCTTGTGTGGTTTCTCTCGTGATGCCTGCTGGGAACAAGGACACAGGGGAGCCTTTGTGATGCTGTGCAGGTGCATGGAAGACAGACAGACAGACAGACAGACAGACAGACAGACAGAAAGACAGACAGACAGAAAGAAAGAAAGAAAGAAAGAAAGAAAGAAAGAAAAAGATTCTATGTGTGCATGCGGAATGGTTTCTCTGGGAGGCAAACGCTGAGGAATCATGAGAGCCCCCAGCCCTCCCTTCCTCTTCTCTCCCTTCGGTTCGTGTATCTGAGCTGGAGTCATATGGTATGGAATATGCCCTTGGCTGGGAGAGAGTTGAGAGTGGCCACAGAAGTGGCCGTGGCACTGTTTGCATGCTGTCCCTGCTGCTTCGCTCGCAGCCACTGCCGGGCCAGTACCTCTGAGCCAGCCACTCCTAAAGCCAAGGGCCCACTGGACACTGCAGGGGCTGATGGAAGCCAGCCGCCATGGTGACACAGCGAGGCTGCACCGAATCCACGGTGCTTTGTGACGCGGTGGCTCCCAGGAGAGCCTTTATGATGCTGCGCACCTCCATGGAAGCCTGGCTCCACTGTGACACCACAGAAGCTCAGGGAACCCCAGGAGAGCCTTTGTGATGCTGTGCAAAACACATGGGAACACCTGGCTCCACTGTGACACCATAAAATCTCAGGAACCCCGGAGAGCCTTTGTGATGCTGTGGAAAACATTGAACTGAATTGCTGTGGAAAACCCATTCACGGTAACCTGGCTCCACTGGTGACCCCACAGAAGCGCAGGAAACCAAGGAGACTTTGTGATGCTGTGCAACTGCAAATGGAACCCTGGCTCCACTGTGACACCACAGTGCCAGGAACCCAGGCAGAGCCTTGGATGCTGTGCAAACTGCACTTGGAACCTGGCTCTCCTGTGACACCACAGAAGCTCAGGGAACCAGGAGAGCCTTTGTGATGCTGTGGAACTGCACAGAGCCTGGCTCCACTGTGACACCACAGAAGCTCAGGGAACCCAGGAGAGCCTTTGTGATGCTGTGGAACTGCACGGAAGCCTGGCTCTACTGTGACACCAGAACCTCAGGGAACCCAGGAGAAGCCTTTGTGATGCTGTGCAACTGCACAGAATCCTGGCTCCACTGTGACCCACAGAAGCTCAGGGAACCCAGGAGAGCCTTTGTGATGCTGTGCAACCACATGGAAGCCTGGCTCTCCTGTGACACCACAGAAGCTCAGGGAACCCAGGAGATCCTTTGTGATGCTGAGGAACTGCACGGAAGCCTGGCTCCACTGTGACACCGCAGAAGCTCAGGGAACCAGGAGATCCTTTGTGATGCTTTGCAACTGCATGGAATCCTGGCTCCACTGTGACACCGCAGAAGCTCAGGGAACCCAGG
>JACSVZ010000075.1:0-28685 GCA_014706295.1 Lycocorax pyrrhopterus obiensis
GCAGGGGGCAGGGGTGCCTGTCCCCAGCCCCGCGGGCCAGGCAACGGGGGCCCATCCCTCCCCCTCTCCCCGTCCCTGCACTAAGCCGGAACGGAAAACATCTCTCCCAAATCCCGCCTTCCATGGGGTTTAAAATATGTAAAATTGAGAGAAGCGTGATTGGTCTGAAAAGCTGCCTGTCGATTTAGGATCAACCTACTACAAACTGTTATTCCTATTCCTCATATCTTTGCCTGAAAGCCCCTTAATTTCAAAATTATAATAATTCAGAGGGAAGGGGGTTGCATTTTCCATTTCAAGGGAGGCTCCTGCCTTCCTTGGCAGACACCTGTCTTTCAAACCAAGACACAGAGGCGTTACCAACTTCTTTAATTGGGCCAGCAGCATGTCCATCTTCATAGCCATCAGAGATTTGCTCTGCCAGACATGGTGGAAGCTTCCAGCAGCTTCTCACAGAAGCCACCTCTGTGGTGCTCCCCTGCTACCAAAAACCAGGCCATGTAAAACCAATACAAAATGTATCCAGACTATGTGCATGTCGTGCAAGTCTACAAAGCATGACAAGCCAACCTGTGATAAGGAAGGAAAATAGGAGCATTGATGCCATTACATTTTTTTGCCTTTTCTTTTATATACCTTTTATAAACCCTTTTATATAGCTTTTATATATCCTCTGCACTTTTAGCATGCATACTTGTAATTAAGTCTGATAACTTGGCATAGTCCTAATATTCTGTTAAGCCAGGAGACCAAACATCCTGGAGGCCTCTCAGTTGGAGGCCGGAAAGCCCTACACTATCCTGAGAAACCAAGGTCTTCTCTAGAACACATCCTGTAAACTAAGATAGGCCCGTCCAGGGGGGAATTCCTCAGGATGGGAGGATATCACACTAATCATTCAAGCCTCTCATTGGGGAAACTTTGATAGATATGATAATTTGCAAGGTCTATAAATTGTATACTCGATCTATCATGTGTGTGTATTTCAGCGCATTCCACCCTGGCCAAGTGGTGCACCTTAAGGATCCTTAATTAAATACCGAGGTAAAAAAAAACCCTTTTTCCCTTAACCGTGTCTGGCTCTTAATTTTAAGACCAGGGAAAGGCAACAGTTGCTGGCGACTCTGCTGGGACCCCAGAGACCTTGAAGCTCACCGTCTTGGCCTGGGAACCATCTTTGCTTCGTCCCTTTGCCGGCATATTACGGGGACTGAAGTGGCGGTCCAAGACTGTGATCGGGGCTCTAGGACCAAGCATGGAAACACGGACGCACGGAAGGGAGGTGAGTTAAAAAAGGGAACAGTATTGTGCTAGCATCAGGAAGGGGAGATCTCCAGGGAAGGTAGGGAGGAAGCGTGGCCAGGGAGATCATAAAAGGGGGGGAATTTAAACCCCCCCCCCCCCGCACAATTGTGGAGAAGAGGAGACGCCCTCCGTTGAATCGACAGAGCCTGGAGGCTTCAAGGGCATAGCTGTAGTGCGGCTCAGGGGCTTGAACAGCTGGTTGGGAAGTTGGGAGTCCAGGGGTTTGAATCCCAGTGAGGGAAGTTTTCGCGCGTGTGCATTTCTGCTTTCTATAGTTAGCTGCTTGTTAGCAATTTTGACTAAGTGTTGTGGCTTGTATTGTTGTAAGCTAGATAAAGTGCCTAGGGAGTAGGAATCCTGGTGTCGGATTGTAGGCTGAATTCCAGGGCTAAGATCTCTTCTCCTGTGGGGTTTTCCTGTTCATGAATAAAAATGGGCTGTGTCTCCTCCAATGAGAATGTGCAAATACCCCGGGACTCCCCGTTAGATTTAATATTAAAACACTGGAGATATCTGACGGGGAGGAGAACTCCCCTTGACGCGCGAGAATTGACCAGGCTTTCGACACGAGTCTGGCCAACTTTAAAATTAGGAGAGCAGGAAAGGTGGCCTCGCTTTGGTAGTTTAGAGAGTGAATTAGTTACAGAGCTGTTAGCAGAACTCCGGTCCCTGCGCAGATTCGATGAGTTGAAATACGCGGAACTCTTTATTATGTTTCTAAATAGAAAAGAGGCATACGGAGTAGAGAAAGGCTGTTTGGAGATGGTTTTGCAAAGGAAGAAGAAGGAGAGAGATAAAGCAAAACAACCGCAGGCTGACCTAGACGGGACCGGGGAAACGGACATGACAGATGTGGATATGGTGGTGCCCGCTTTGCGCATGGGGGGGGGTCTCCCCCCATGCAGCTGCCAGTGCCACCCGCACAGCTGGGGGTGGGGGTCAGGGGTGCACGGCCACCGCAGCTGCCACTGCCCTCGCCGCCACAGCGACGGGCAGCTGCTTCAAAACCAGAGGCGGCTGGCCGCGGGCTGCTGCCACTACCCCCTCCTCCTCCCCCGCCCCCCAACCACTTGGGAGGTGGAGACAGGGGTGGAGCGAGGGAAGGCTTGCCACTGCCCCCCAACCGCCCCAGAGGCGGAGACAGGGGTGGAGCGGGGGCGGGCTCGCCACCGCCCCCTGACTGTCCTGAAGGCGGAAGCAAAGGCAGAAATGGAGGTGGGCTCACCACTGCCCCCAGCTCCTCTGGAGCTGGGGATGAGGGATGCCGACCGCGGTCCCTGCTTTGCCGTGCCGCAAGTGTCAGTCAGGGGCCGGGCCGCCCCGACTCAAGGCAGGTGGGACGACTCCGACCCAAATGGCTCTTCCGGAGCTAGGGACAGAGGGACCCAGCCACAGTTTCCGCTCTGCCGTGCCGCCAGTGCTGGGATTAAGAGCAAAGCAGTCTCTGACTGGCCTTTGGCTGAGATAACCTTTAATACCAATGAAGCAGCCTCGATTAAAAGCGAAAGGGATGATTCCAATATGGATGTTTCCCGCGGGGAGGGTGGCAAGAGAAAGGGAAAGGTAGCCCAAGAGGCCATAAGAGCAGCCAGTCTAATCGCCAAATGCACGAGATCAAAGGCAGATGAAGGGGGGAGAGAAGAGCCTATACTGGAAGTACCTCTGAGACAGGCTGTGGGAAATCAGGGAGTGATTTATATAAAGACACCATTCTCCCTCAGAGAACTATAGCAGTGGAAAAACTCAGTTGGGAGGTATGGGGAATTATAAGGTAGAATTGGGTTGTGAGCTGTAAAACCTGCCTGCGGAGGCACATGGCAGAACAAAGGAGCACATGGCGGCACACAGAGGCTTGTCTCCACTGGACCCCGGGGGGAGGAGGTGTCACACAGCAGACCCCTATGGAGAGGAGCCTGCCGGGAGCTGACGGACAGGTGAACAGTGAGTGACCACCCCATAAAAGGACATTGAGAAAGTGTGTTGCTGATATGGCAACACGGGATAGGTCATGCCACATAAGGAAATACTGTGCCTTAGAAAAGTGTATAAAACCAGCTCATTCCTTTGAATAAACAATTCAGATTCCCTGCCGGTCTGGGTCCGTGATTCAATCGCCAACAGGGAGGTACAAAGACAACCCTGAAAAGGTAGTTATGCATGTAGAAATGGCTATTAAAGCCCAAAACCCAGAATGAGGTAACCTGAATGTTATGCTAGATGAATTATTAGATAGCACAAAAAAGGAGATGATCAACAAGGCTGCTATATCTGCTATAGAAGCTCAAATTGCAGCTGGGAATCTCCAAGGGTCAGTTAATGATATCTACTCCCTAGCAAACCCTGGCTGGGATCCCAATGTCCCCACACAGATAGAAAAGTTGAAGCGGTACCAGAAATGGGTAGTCGTTGGGTTAAAATGTGCCAATCCTAATGTGGTGGCTGGTGAGCCTACGGTACAAGGGACAAAGAGAGTCCGCTGGTGAGACAGTCCCTAGTACCAAAAGATCCTCCCCAGGTTAGGGTGACAAAAGAGGCTTCTCCCAGGATGCTTTGCCCTGCTATGTTAATGTACCCCAGTTCTGCTTCCCTGGTTGGCTGTTGGCCTCCCCGCCCCTTTGTGCCTTATATGTCCCATGCCCTAGAAGGTTCTCCACTCCAGGTTCCCCCCATTGGCCCTTGCCTCTCGCCACTCCCCAAGAGTTTCCCTATTGGCTCCCATTCCCTAGTCCCACCTGCGTAACGCCCCCGTGCCCTCAGATCATTGGTCTCTGATGCTCGATCCGCTCCTGTACTTAAACCTGGACCCTCCATTGTTCTTTGTCTTCGTCCCTGGAACCCTTCATGGTGTGGCTGCAATAAACCTCGTCCGTGGAACCCCATACGAGGACCCTTCCCAGCTCTTTGTCGTCGACCCATATACTGGAGCTATCCGTGCGTGCGTGTGTGTGTGAGTGTGTGGTGGTCCTGCCGAGCGGCTTCGCTAAGGAAACACTTTTAGGAAGGTCGTGGCATCTCGCGCTCCAGCACCACAAAGCCGCAGCACCCGACTAGTGACAGAGTGGCACCCAAACAGGGACTTCTTCAGACTGTCCCTGAAAGCGTCACCAGCAGCCCGACCTGCTGGAAGCAAGCCACTTTCGGAGCAGCCATTTCCCCAAAGAAAGCTCTGAGTTTTATCAGGGCTCTCTGAGGGGCGGCCGACAATCTTCTTGGGAAAGAGAAGACCGGTCAGGGACTGACGGACCACCCCAAGAATTTCAGTTGACCCTTTGATGAGTGTATCTTGGGTCACTTTTTATCCTTTTTGTTATCCTCTTTTCTCTTGGGTGCTGGGAAGAGCATAGAGATGGGGGCTTTAACCCACCCACAGCGGGAAGCCTTTCTCCAAGTTTTGGCAGCCTTTGTTCATGGGAATTTTTGTTTTGCAAAGGAAGATTTAATGTGTTTTGTTCATTGGTTGTTTAAGCAGTTTAGGGGAGATTTAAAGCATCTTGTTCCTTGGTTGTTTGTGTTGGGAAAAATGTATTTGTTTTACAGGCTAGTTAGAAAGCTGTTGAGGGTGTTGGGGATCATTCAGGGAAAAATCCCTTCACTGCTTTCCTCTCCTAGCATCCCTGAAACCTCTCCCCTGCCTCAGGAGAGATCGGGAGACGAATCCCGCCCAAAGGCGTAGGATTGCTACTGTCTCCCTGACGTTTCCCGGTCTCCTCTGTTCCCTTCCCAGGACAGTAGTGGCCATGCTGCCCCGGGCTCTTCCCTAACCCTCCTGCCTATGCCCACCTACCTGGTTCTGTCCACCCCAGTTATCCCCCAAGATGACGCTGGCCATGTGGCCAGCCCCGCCATCTTATCTTCTCCCCTTACTCCAAGTTCTCCCACCCTCACCCCAGCCACACAAAATGGCATCGGCCACGTGGCGGTGGTGGCGATTTCACAAACTCATGGCCCCTCCTCCATTCCCAGCTCCTCCCCTGCGTCATTGGGAGTGTCTGCGTCGGGACCTCCCCCCTCCACTGGGAATCCCCTTCTGGCTGCAGACCCTGCCTCTCCTTCCTGTGTTCCCACCCTCTCCATCGGTGGCTCCGCCCCTGGGGACCAACCCACTCCTGGTTCCCACGCTACCAGGACCAGAAGTGGAGGCGGTGGCAACCAGAAGGACGCCATCTTGCCATCCACTGCCGCACCATACCAGGCTGCTCCGGTCTGCTGAAAACTCTGCCACCCTGCTAGGCACTCTCCCTCCTCTTCGGAAGAGGAGAGCAGTGATCCCTCCGATTCCGACGCTGAGTCTGAGGATCACTGGGCTGGGGTGAAGAAGCGGGCAGCCAGGGACGGTAACTGGGAACTGGCAAATAAGATCATGCCATATACTGCCCCAGTTATTTATAAGAGGGGCGGGAGAAATCCCCACTGGGAACCCATCCTTACCAACAGTTAAAAGAGCTATGCAAGGCCTGCAAGGAATATGGCCGGGGGTCGCCGTACTTTAAGAATCTGCTCCAGGTTACCTTCTCCACACATACCCTAGTACCCCATGACATTAAAAATATCATGTCGTGCCTCCTCTCTCCCATGGAATATATACTTTGGGAGAGAACTTGGAAGAAACAGTTAAAGGGGCTCACACAATCTTACAGAGGAGACGGTGCTAGGGCTCATTTAAACATTGAGCGCCTGAGCGGAGAAGGTAACTTTGAGCACCCACAAGACCAAGCCCAAGACATTCCCGAGGCTGTTCTAAGAGATATTAAAAAAGCAGCGGAGGCAGTGCTGCTTCAAACACCTGATAATGCCACTCCCACCCTGAAGTTTTTGGATGTTAGACAAGGCACAGAGGAGTCTTTTATTAAATTTATTGACCATCTAAAGGGTTCAATTGAGAGGCAGGTCGAGAACACAGAGGCCCGCAGGGAACTGCTGCGAAACTTGGCTATGGCCAATGTGAATGCAGAGTGTAAGAAAATTTTAAGGGCCCTCCCTCTCAACCCTGAGCCTACAATAGACCAGATGATTGAGGTCTGTGCCAAATTAACATCTACTGAGCACACAATAGCAATAGCAGTCTCAAAAGGGGTGGCTGAAGCCTTGGTGGCATCATCCAAGGAAGAACAAAGATGCTTTAACTGTGGGGAGTTTGGACACTTTATTAAGGACTGCCAGGAACATCGTGTGGCCAAGGACTTTCACCGACCTGTGGGGTGCCCACCATTAGACTGCCCTGTGGTGGCTGGTTAGCCTGGGGTACAAGGGACAGAGAGAGTTCTCGGTAAGACAGTCCCTAGTACCACAGAGTTCTGTCTAGGTCACAGTGAGAAAACAAGCCTCTCCCAGAATGCTTTGTTCTGTTATGGTAATCTACCCCAGTTCTGCTTCCCCGGTTGGCTGTTGGCTGCTCTGCCCCTTTGCTGCCTTATATGTTCCATGCCATAGAAAGTTCTCCACTCCAGGTTCCCCCCATTGGCCTCTGCCCCTCGCCACTCCCCCAGAGCTCCCCCATTGGTCCCCATTCCCTAGTCCCGCCTTTTTACCACCCCCGTGCCCTCACACCATTGGTTCCTGGTCTGTTTGTGTTGGGAAAAATTTATTTGTTTTACCAGCTAGTTAGAAAGCTGTTGAGAATGTTGGGAACAGTTCGGAAAAAAATCCCTTGCCTGCTTCCTTCTCCCTGCATCCCTGATCCCTCCTCCCTGCCTCAAGAGAAACTGGGAGATGGATTCCGCCCAAGCGCACAGGGTTGCTACCATCTCCCTGACGTCTCCAGGTCTCTTTTGTTCCCTGCCCAGGATGGCGCTGGCCAGGCTGTCCCAGGTTCTCCCCCAAACCTCTTGCCTGTACCCACTTTCCCAGTTCTTTCCACTTCAAATTTGCCCCAAGATGGCGTCAGCAGCATGACCAGCCCTGTCCTCCCCTCTGCACCCTTTGTTTTAAGTTCTCCTGCCTCCACTCCAGTTACACAAGATGGCGGCTGCCACGTGGCTGTGGCAAGCAGCCATTTCGCAATTGCGCGGCCCCCCCCGCATGCTCCCGCTTACGTCACCGTGCCTGGCCCCTCCTCTGTCCCTGGCCCCTCCCACGCATCCATGGGCGTGTTTGCATCGGGCCCCTCCCCCTCTGCCAGCAGTCCCCTCCCAGCCGCAGACCCCGCCTCTCCCTCCTGTGTCCCCGCCCCCTCCATCAGTGGCTCCACCCGTGGGAACCAACCCACCTCAAGTTCCCACACAGCCGGGACCAGAAGTGGGGGGCTGGATACCTGAAGGACGCCATCTTGGCCGCACCACACCAGGCGGCCCCGGCTTGCCAGAAGCCCCGCACCTCTGGCAGGCACTGTCTCTCCAATTTGGAGGAGGAGAGCAGTGATTTCTCAGATTCCAATGCTGAGTCTGATGATTACTGGGCTAGGGTGAGAAAGCAGGCAGCCAAAGATGGGAACTGGAAAATAAGGTCATGCCGTACGCCGCCCCAGTCACTTTCACAAGAGGAGGCAGGAATGCCCACTGGGAACCCACATCTTACCAGCACTTAAAAGAGCTATGTAAAGCCAGCAAGGACTATGGGCAGGGGTCACCCTATTTTAAAAACCTGCTTCAAGTCTCTCTCTTCACTGTCGCCCGAGTGCCCCATGATATTAAAAACATTGTGTCATGCCTGCTCTCTCCCACAGAATACGTGCTGTGGGAAAGGACATGGAAAAAACAATTAAGAGGGCTCCTACAAACATATCAAGGAGACCGCACTAAGGCTCATTTAACTATCGAACATTTATGCGGAGAGGGTAACTTTGAGCACCCCCAGGACCAGGCCCAAGACATCCCTGAGACTGTCCTCGGAGATATTAAAAAGGCAGCAGCGGCAGCCCTGCTCCAAACCTCAGATGATGCCACTTTGAACTTTTCGGATGTTAGACAAGTTGTAGAGGTGTCTTTTATTAAATTTATTGATTGTTCAAAGAGTTCTATTGAGAGGCAGGTCGAGAATGCAGAAGCCCGCAAAGAGATTTTATGTAGTTTGGCAATGGCCAACTCAAATGCAGAGTGTAAGAAAATTTTAAGAGCCCTCCCTCTAGACCCTGAGCAGACAATAGATCAAATGATTGAAGCCTGTGACAAACTAATATCCACAGAACACACTATAGCAATAGCAGTTTCAAAAGGGGTGGCTGAAGCCTTGATAGCATCATCCAAGGAAGAACAAAGATGCTTTCATTGTGGGGAGTTTGGACACTTCATTAAGGACTGCCAGGAACATTGGGTGGCCAAGGATTTTCATTGACGTGTGGGATGCCCACTATTAGACTGCCTGACTTGCCAGCACCATCACCAGCTCCACTCGGGAAACAACCAGCAAAGAGTGGTACGGCCCTGCTCTACGACATCAAATGCCATGCCACCCCGCCCTGCCTTGCCTGCTGTCCCAAGGTTTCGGAGATAATTCCCGATTACGCCTATGTGGACCAGGAGCTCCGGGTCTCCGAGGCATTCCAACAGAGCCAGGTGGGAACCCAACAGCAGCTGGTGAGTACCCTTTCTATTCAGTTTGATAATGAGGGCATATATAAAATCCCTATGGGACAATTTGGGCCCCCGGATGGCCCAAGAGACATTTTAATTACAGGAAATGGACTTTATGGGCCAGACGAACTTTATGTTACTCCAGAAGTCCAAACCGTCGGCCCTCAAGATGAAGTTTTTGTGACTGTTTCATGCAATAAGCTCCCTTGGTTCTTATACAAAGGAATGGCTATTGCCCAATTCTTTCTGCTACCACATCATAGAGACTGGATCCCAGAGAACCCGATGGCATGTTAGGTTGAGGTTGTGGGCCCAGATAAACCTATGATAGAGTGTGGTCTGCTTAACAGAGGTTCTAAGTTATATCTTCCAGGTATGGCAGACACCAGAGCCGATGTCACCATTATAGCTCGCTCTGAGTGGCCACGGGACTGGAAACTGACTCCGGCCAATGGAGTCATCTCGGGGATTGGAGGTGCTGCAGTCTCCATGCACAGCAAGGATAATATCATTGTGGAGGGACCCGAAGGTCAGGTAGCCACCATCAGGCCCTTCGTGGTCAGGTCAGGTATTACCTTGTGGGGCAGGGACCTATTATCGCTATGGGGGGCCCAACTAGAAATCCCCAAGCCACCTCGGGATTTTTAGTTGGGGCCACTGCAGAGCGCGCCACCCCACCGCCTACATGGAAGACCGATAGTCCAGTGTGGACAGACCAGTG
Organism: Lycocorax pyrrhopterus obiensis; assembly: GCA_014706295.1. Taxonomy (NCBI): domain Eukaryota; kingdom Metazoa; phylum Chordata; class Aves; order Passeriformes; family Paradisaeidae; genus Lycocorax; species Lycocorax pyrrhopterus. The sequence goes on from JACSVZ010000075.1 coordinate 9,535, forward strand.
GTCCCTCTCAGCTGAAAAGCTGCACGCTTTCGAGTTCCTTGTGGAAGAGCAGCTTTCCAAGGGACATCTAGAACCCACCAACAGCCCTTGGAACTCTCCTGTCTTTGTTCTTAAGAAACCTGGCAAAGACAGGTGGAGATTGCTCCACGATCTTCGCAAGAGAAATGAGGTCATTGATGACATAGGTCCCCTGCAGCCCGGCAGGCAGGCTTGAAGGCAGGATGCTTGAAAGCTGTGTCAGCAACGGTCCTTCTAATACAGGAGACGCATAAATTCACCCTTGGGCAGCACATTGTCGTGTATGCACCCCATGCAGTGATAAATGTGCTGAAGCAAAAGGGGGGACACTGGCTATCTATTACCGAGTCCCTTCTGGTTCTGTGGGCTCATATGCATGAATGCACAGACGCAGGGATGACTTCAGTAATATGAATCAGATGGCAAGGAGCTGAGAAGGGTCCTTGCATAGAGTTCCACAAACAGCAGTTTATTGCTACAACTCGTGAAGGGTTCCATAGGCAAAAGACCCCGAACACGTGACAGGTCAATCTTAAGTACAGGGGTGTGGCTAACACCAGGAGCCGACCAGGGAATCAGAACTGGGGTACATTACCACAACCTAACAGGCATCCTGGGAGAGGCTTCTTTCCCTCACCATAACCAATAAATCTTTGGCACCAGAGACTGTCTTACCAAGAGCCCTCTCTCTCTTGTACCACCAGTCAATTGGCCGCCACAACTCCTCTTTTCTGTATTAATTACAGAGGCCTCTCCCAGAGATCCCAGAACTAAACGCCCCAAACAACCAAATATACATAAAACAACAAAAACAATCAGAAACACCCACAACCCATCATCCCAGCAAGTCCTCAAATCCTTCATGGGATTTTTTTTCTCTGGACACCGGTATGGATGCTCTCGCGGAGGGGGGTAGTCTTTGCCAGGGTCTCTTTTTGGCTGCAGTACAGTTCAAGCCTCCGCTGCCAGTGGTATCAGGAACATCCAGAGGATGGTGTTGGGAAAAATGCTGGGTTTCCTGATGGAGAGTCGGTTGGCAGGTGTTTCTGCTAGAGTTTTAAACAGAGTTAAAAATTTGCAATTTTCAGGGGGAACCTTCCATTCCCTCCCTCTTTACATTCCCCTTTCTTTATTAACTAAGAAGCTGGAAAAAAAGGGGAATGGTAACAGGGGTATAGGAACATGTCAGTGGTGTAAACTTATCCGGTCGCAGCTATGGTTGTGGGATGGCAGGTCAGTGTCTGCAGTGGAGGTTTACGTCGTCTCCGTCTCCAGGGTGTGTTTCTTTGGTCCTTGGGTTGTTCTGCATCGCCTCCAGGCACGGCTGTGTCTTTGGGAGCAGTGTTGGCTGGGCCGATGTAAGGCTTTATGTTCTTGCCTGGAAGCCACCTCGGGCCTGACGGTGTTGATACACAGGCATACCCCCTCCCCCAGGTTATTAAAGGAAAAGGGCCCAGTATATGTTTGCTTTCAGGATCTTTGATCAGCACTGGCGGCTTCTCATTGAGCTTAGCACGGGCTGAACTGGGGAAGTGCCGGAATACAGAGGGGTTTGGCTCTCGAGGAAAAATTTCCTTCGAGGAAAAATTTCCTTTTTTTCCCGAACCTGGTGGGGGGAAGGGTGGTTGTAACCTGGTTTTCTCTCAGGGGATATATTACTAGATTTTGGCCAAACCGGCACAAATACTTATTGGCGTAGTCGGCAGGATTCGAAGGAAAGTGAAAGAAATAAAAACTATTTATTTTAACAAACACACAGGAAAAGGATAATGATGCTAAATAATGAAATGAAATCTCTCGCTATAGAGAGAAACCTGGGAAGATTTCAGAGTCCTTCTGTAGGTGTGGTCTCTCTCCTCCTCGGAGCTGGTCGGCGAGGGGCCCACTCCCCGGGCCTCGGGGAGGAAATTCTCCTGAATGTGTTCTGATGTTGTTGAAACAGTCCAGAAGAAAAGAAGGGAAAAACCAAAGTCCCAGGAAACAAAAGTTCAACTCTCCGTCTCACGCCGAGAGGGGAAAAGGGAAAAAAAAAACAGCTGGCTGAAGGAAAGCGAGCAGGGTGCCCCCTTGTCGTGGTTTGACTTGAACTGACAGGCAGTTCTTCAGACTAATTACGCTTCTCTCAATTCTACATATAAAAACCCCGTGGAAGGCGGGATTTTAGAGAAGTTTTTCTCCCCCGTTCTGGCTGAGTGCAGGACGGGAGAGGGAGAGGGAAAGGGGGAGGGGTGGGCCCCGTTGCCCGGCCCGCGGGGCTGGGGACGGGCGCCCCTGCCTCTTGCCTTTCTGCCTCTTGCCCCTTCTCCTAACGCTGCAGCACGGACTCTAAACTGTAAAGAAAAAAAAGCGATTCTTTTGAGCTGCGAGTGGCGATAGCTAGCCACAGGGCTGAGGTCATCTGACGCAGTATCCTGAGGAAGGGGGAGCCGGCGGAGCCTTCAGTGCAGCCAGCAGACTTCGCAACGAACAGAAGAAGACACCCTTTTCCTACATAGTGCAGCCAGCAGCGCAGAAAAAGCAAGGGGAGGCTCTCTCTCCACCTTAGAGCCTGATAACACCCTACAACATGGCGGCTTTCAGAGCCAGAGAAAAAGAAAAACAGAGTCACGTGAAACGAAGCTACAAGGGCGGCGCTGCGTGGTCCCGCGCGGAGCTTAAAAATCTCCTCTCCTCGCCGTGGTATGAACTGTAATATTGCAAACTGTTTGTCTCTTTAATCCATGTTAAAGTACGTGGGGGGATGAGCATTTTTTTTTTTCTCGAGTAGCTTGTAAAAAGTGAAAGAATACCAATGCTAAGCTATGTGTATAAAGCAAAAAAAGAAAAACTTATGCAGCCTGGTAGCAGAGAAAAAACCTTATGTTCAAGCCAAAAAGAAAAAATGATTCATTCTTAAACGAGTAGTAACCCCATGTGAGGGCTTGTGTCTTGCAGTTGAAAGAGCTGGGAGAGGGCTCATGAAAAAAAGATGTGTTACACCCTAGCAAAGATTGTTAATTCTAAGCAAACCTGCAAAATGGTGACAGTGTGCAAAACCAGGCAAGGCAAAAGAGAAACCCCTTTTTTCCCTTCCTAAAATTGTAGTACTGATTAAGAGAAAGAAAAGTAGGAAAAAAAAAGAGTTCTGAAAGTTTGTTCTGTTGTAGCCTTTCCATCTAAGTCTGTTAATAAATCTCTTATATTCTGTCAAGTAGTGTGCCTGCTTTGCTTGTTTCTTCTAATACTTATCTCACAAAAAAAAAAAATCAAAAAAGTAATGTATATAATTTAGCTTAAAAACCCACTACACCCCTCTGTGTTCCTGCAGCCAGAGAATGCAGAAGAGTGTATCTCTGTGTCCTTGAGAAACTGCTTTGAAAAGTTCGTTTGGTTTTTTTTCCTCAAGCTCAGTTTAAAGGCACAGAAAAGGCACAAAATTACTTTTTGGGCATAGAGCATGATAGGGGATACACATGATAGAGTCACCCCAAGACACAGTTTTAATTTGTTCTGGGATGCCTAAGGTGGCAAACGCCAAGAGAAAGTGCCTTGTGACATCTTTGGCCTTTTCTCCTGCGTGAACTGAAGCAAACACTGCTCCTGAAAATATGTCAATGGACACGTGTACGTATTTTTGCCTGCCGAATGCCGGATAGTGGGTCACATCTGTCTGCCACAACTGGCAGCTGTTGAGTCCTCGGGGGTTAACCCCAGAGCCCAACGATGGAACTTGGTGCTGCTGGCAGTTGGGGCACGTGGCCACTATCGCCCTCGCCTGGTTGCACGGTAGGTGGAACATGCGCATGAGGGCTGGCACATTCTGATGGTAAAAGCTGTGGCTCATCTTGGCCTGTGCAAATATGTCAGGTATATTAGCAGTCTGCACAGGCATGGCCAGGGCATCTGCTCTTCTGTTGCCCTCTGCAATGGGCCCTGGGAGGTTGGTGTGTGACCTCACATGCATTATATGAAATGGTTGCTTTTGGTGGGAGAGGAGGTAGATTAACTTTGAAAGTAACCTGTGTAAATTTGGGTTTGACACCTCTTTTAGCAAGGAATGTTCAGCTCTAGCAACTACGCTGGCTACATATACCGAATCAGCGATCAGATTAATTGGCTCTTTGAATCTCTCAAAAGCCCTGACAACGGCCGCTAGCTCTGCGATCTGTGGGGATCCTCCAACAATCTGGACATCAGACTCCCACGTCTGCGTCTTTGAATCTTTCCACGTCATCACGGACTTGCGCGATCCCCCTGCGCCATCTGTAAAAATGATCAGAGCCTTTAGAGGTGTTTGACTTTGGAGTGATTTTGGGGCCAAATGGAAAGCCGAATTGAATATCTTATGACTGGGTTGGTGAATGGAAATTTGGCCTGTGTAGCTGTCAAGGGCGAACTGGAGGTGCTCATTGTTCCGGAGCAAGTGGTCCAGAACCCCAGTGGTCAGTGGGAGGTAGACGCATGCGAAATCACACCCCGCAAGGGTGCGGAGGCGTGCCCTGGCTTTTATAATGAGCTGAGCCATCAGCTCTTGAGGTGTTGTGATGGTTTTAATAGGCTGATGGTGTAAGAAGACCCACTCGATGATAAGGAGTGGATCTTTCTGCGCAGTGTCCCACTGAAAAATTAATGCATTGAACCTGGGTGACTTACCCAGTATGATGAGCTGGAATGAGAGTGGGGTCAGTCCTATGCTCCTGCCGGGAAGATAACGCTTCCTGGACTTTTATGATGGATTCCTGGGCCTCAGGAGTGATGGCACGGGGTGAGTCGAGGTCGTCGCTGCCTTGGAGGAGATTGAAGAGCGGTGCGAGGTCCTCTGTCGTGATCCCCAGCAGTGGACGCACCCAGTTGATGGACCCGCAGAGCTGGTGGAGGTCGCGCAGGGTCTTTGGGTTATCTTTGATGGTGAGATGCTGGGGTACAACGGTCCGCTCGCCGATCCGGAGTCCCAGGTAGGTCCAAGGACAGGTTCGCTGGATCTTGTCTTTGCAGATTTCAAATCCGGCGTCTTCAATAGCCTTTACTGTCCTAGCTAGAACAGTGTCCAAATAGGACTGATCTCGGGAACAAACTAGTATATCGTCCATGTAATGCAGGATGATGGCATCTGGAAAAGTCTTTCTGATAGGTGAGAGGATGTGGGCCACGTACCACTGGCAGATGGAAGGCGAGTTTTTCATCCCCTGAGGGAGGACTCGCCAGTGGTACCTTTTCAGAGGGGCCTGCCTATTTAGGGATGGGACTGAGAAGGCAAACCGGGGTGCATCTCGAGGATGGAGGGGGATGTTAAAGAAGCAGTCTTTGATATCGATGACTGTGAGTCTCCATTCGCGTGGCAGCATGGAGAGTGAGGGCAGGCCGGGCTGCAGGGGACCTATGTCTTCGATGACTTCATTTATTTTGTGAAGATCGTGGAGCAATCTCCACCTTTCTTTCCTAGGTTTCTTAAGAACAAAGACAGGAGAGTTCCAAGGGCTGTTGGTCGGTATTATATTGCCCTTGGAAAGTTGCTCTTCCACAAGGAACTCGAAAGCGTGCAGCTTTTCAGCTGAGAGGGACCACTGGTCAACCCACACCAGGCTATCGGTCTTCCACATCAATGGTGGGGTGGCGCACTCTTCAGTGGCCTCAACTAAAAATCCTGAGGTGGCTTGGGGATTTCTAGTCTAGCTCCCCAGTGAGACAACAGGTCCCTGCCCCACAAGGTTGTGTAAACCAGTTCTGTGGGTAATGTAGAGTAGAGACTAGACAAGGTAGAGTTCTGTTAGTCTCTAAAAGGGGGGAAATGATGCCATGATGATTTTTTTGCCTTTTCTTTTATACCCCTTTTATATATCTTTTTATAGCTTTTTTGTATTCTTAGTGTTTTTTAGCCTACATTCTTAGACTTATTTTGTTAAGCTAGGAGACTAAATATCTTAGAAACCCCAGACACCAAGGTCCTCTCCAGAACACATTCTGTAAACTAAGATAGAACCATCCAGGGGAAGGTTCCTTGGGGAGGGGGGCTCACTCGAGCCTCTCATTGGGGAATCTTTGATAGATATGCTAATTAGTAAGACCTATAATGTTATACTCGATCTATCATGTGTGTGCATTGCGGTGTGCATTTCGGCGCATTCCACCTGGACGTGGTGCACCTAAGGATGCTTAAAATAAATACTGAGGTAAAACCCCTTTTTCCCTTCTAACTGTGTTTGATTCTTGATTTTAAGACCAGGAAAAGGCATCAGGCTGTATTGGGTCTGACTGAGGTAAAGTTTGCAGCCCTCACAGTACTGTGCTTTGCATTAGTAGCTGGAAGGGTGTTGATAACAGACCAGTGTTGTGGCTACTGCTGAGCAGCGCTGTCCCTCTGACATTCCCCATCAAAGGGATGGGAGTGGGCAAGATCCTGGGAGGGGACACAACCAGGCCAGCTGACCCAAATTATCCAACAGGATATTCCATACCATATGACGTCAGCTCAGATATAAAAGCTAAGGGAGAAAGGAGGAAGGGGGGTGTATTTGTGATTCTTCAGTGTTTGCCTCCCGGAGAAACCATTACATGTGCTGAAGCCCTGCTTCCTAGGAAGTGTCCGAACATCGCTTGCTGATGGGAAGTAGAGATTGACTTTTCCCTTCGCTTATGCACATACAAACTCTCACTTATTTTCTTTCTTTCACTGTAATAAACTGCCTTACCCACTGGTTGTTCTCCATCTTAATGTTTCCCCTGTCCCACTGGGAAAGGGAGTGATAGAGCAGCTTAGCAGGTACCTGGCACCCAGCCAAGTTCAACCTGCTACATGGACAAATTATAATATGCATGTAGTGACTGTATAGTAGCAACACACTTGTAGAAATCAGGGGGCATATTGGGAGGAGTGATCCCCCATGCCTTCCAAGTGCTTAAATAAATGATGCCTTCTTTAACACAAAAAAATTGGTGTTAAGGAGTCTTGTTCTGCTTTTCGGAAATTTGGTAAGAGTAACTGGTGAGCTAGACTAGGAGATCAGCCCTGGAGACTCGGCAAATCTGTGGTTGACACGCCTCCAGCTGGCACTGAGGAATTCTCGGGGGGAACCCCTTGGCTTCGAATCATTAAGAGACTCAAGACAAGATCTCTGGGGTAAATAAAAGCCATTATTTAAATCTTGGAGTTATTGGCTAAGTTTCTGGTAACTCTGGAATTCCAGTAACTCTGGAATTCCAGTAACTCTGGTAACAGGGGATTTGAGCCCCTGTCAGGGTTAGTCCCTGTACTGTCTGTTGGTAAGCTTACCAAGGGTTAGAGGCCCCCCAGGTCCAGGGGACCTGATAAGGGGCTTGATTCCCTTCTGAAAGATTTGTAGCCAGCTGAGTGGCTGTAGCGCCATGGTCATGCCTGGTTTCAATCCCTCCTGGGAATTTAAAGCATTTTACCCAGCCAAGTGTTTTGCCATAGCCGCGTCCGTAGTAAAGAGAAAAGGAAAAAAAGGGGAGAGAAAAACTGTTTTCTGTGCTGTGACACCCCTGTGGTAGCTGATGTTAAGGTGACCAAAAGGCTTTTCCCAGGTTGCATGGTTCTGTTAAGTCAATGTATTCCAGTTTGAATTCCCCAGTTGGCTACTGGCCTTGGCCCCTCGTCACTCCCCCGGGGCTCTCCCATTGGTCCCTGTTCCCTGATCCCGCCTTTCCCCCAGCCCTGGGAAAAACCCTCGGCTAGCCATTGTATTCGTATTTGCCTCTGAACCTTTCGACAGTAAGGATGTGATAAATTCTCCTGCCGGGAATGCAAGCAAATACCCTTCCTAACTCTTTGCTACGGACTTAATACTGAACCTGCCTGTGCATCTGTGGGGACATGTGGGACCCCACGGAGCCAGGTAGAAACAGTATTAAATGGCGCCTGAGCGTGGGGTGGCCTCGGACCATCCACAAAGAGTGTCTCCAGCACAGCTTCGTCACTGGAATTAAAAGTCGCCTCTCTAGCAGCCATTACTCCAAAGAGATCTCTTGAGTTTTATCAGGGATCTCAGCGGGGGGACCGGCAACCTTCTCAGAAGAAGAGAAGATCGGTCCAAGTAAGTAGACCGCCCTTGAGACTTTTATTTGACCCTCCAAGGTAATATGGGTCACTTTTGTATCCTTTTCTGTTAATTTCCTTTTATCTCGAGGGTTGGGAAGAGAGGGAGATGGGGGTAGGGTTCTCTCGTCTCCTATGGGAAGTCCCAGCTCTAAAAGTCCTTGTTCGGGAAAATTTTCGTTATACCAGGGAAGGTTTAAAACATTTTGTTCAGTGGTTATTTAAGCAGTGGTTAGTTGAGTATTTAAAATGCTTTGTACGATGGTTGTTTTTGTCGGGAAAAGGGTATTTACTTCATCAGCTAGCAAAAGCTATTGATAGTTTTGTGAAATGGTTTAAAAATGTTAACCCCAGTTTAAAAAACCCTTTACTGCCTCCCTACCCCTGTATTCCTGTTCCCTGTACCCTAACTCAAGGGAGACCGAGAGAAAGACCCTGCACTTGTGCACAGGCTTGCCACCGTCGTCTGCCTGCTTTGTCTCTATCTCCTTTGTTCCCTGCCCGGAGTAGCAATGGCCAGGCTACCCCGAGTTCTACCCCAAACCCCTTCCCTGTACCTAATTCGGTACCCAGAAACCCAGTTTTCCCTACTTCAAATTTGCCCCAAAATTGCAATAGCAGCATGGTCTGACCCATGATACCAGCTGCTCCCTTTGTTTTCAATTCTCCCGCCTCCACTCCTCAAGATGGCGGAGAGTGGCCCCTCCCCCACCCGCTCACGTTACCGTGCGCGGCCCCTCCCACACGTCGATACGTGTTGCGTCGGGTCCCTCTCCATCCGTCGGGAATCCCTTACCAGCCATGGACACTGCCTCTCCCTTCTGTACCCCCGTCCTCCCCGACAGCAGCCGCAGCCCAAGCCTCGAGCAGGGGAGCAGTGAGCCCCCCGAGGAGCCAGCGGGGCCACCCCAGCCTCACAACCCCGGTGGGTTCCGGCTGCGGCTGAGCGAGCCCCGAGCCGAAACCCCAGAGCGGCAAGAGAGTCGAGCTCGGGGAGGCATGCCAGAGTCACTGCCCAAAGGCACCCTAGAGCTAAGACCCAGCGGCAGCGGCTGCAGTCCCAAGCCGAGCCTTCCTCGGCAGCTTCGCAGGAGCTTCAAAATAAGCCCCAAAAAGCCCCGAGCCGAAAAGGCGGCATTCAGAGACTCCCTGAGGTGTTTTAAACAGCCCCAAGACAAAAGAGACACAAGATACTAGCGCCTTTCAGGCAAAGCCCAGAGAAGCAGCAGCAGCTCTGCCACGTGCTAGAAAAACCCGATATTGTCCTGCTCTACGCCCCCCACAAGCCCAGCCGCTCTTTTTCTCCCGAGCCCGCCAGCGACCCCCCCGCCAGCTCATGCCTGGCTGCCCCCCCCCGCCGAAGCAGGGGCACGCCCAAGCCGGCTCCGCAGCTCGCCCGGGACCGGACCCCGCACGGCCGCTTACTGCGGTTCGCCCCAGCCGGCCACGTGACGCGGGACTTAAAGGGACAGTCCATTCTTGTTTTTAACCTAGTGGACTTGGCTCCCCCCTCTGTAGCAGTGGGCTGGAAGCAGATCCTGCGAGGACGCTCTGCCCCGGCTGCACCGGCCCGCCCTGGCCGTTCCTTTACGGTCGCAGCACGGCTGTGCTGCGCCCAGCCCCCACCAGCTCCGCCGCGGCTTCGTAAATGCCCTGGGGCTGCCAAGTCTCAGCTGCTGCCGTCCTACTGCTCCAGCTGCGAGAACTCTGCCCAAGTGCTGCCTTTCACCTCAGCTCCGACCCTGCCCGCATCCCCTGCCCCCGCGCTGCATGAAAAGCAGAAAAAGACGGGAGATAGCAGGAGTGAAGCTGCAAGACCCCAAATCTTCCCAGAAAGCTGCGAAAACATCGTGAAAGAAGCAGTAGATGTAAGCAGTCCACAGGAGCAGCCAAAGAAACAAAACAGTGACTTCTCAGATTCTCGTGCTGAGTATGAAGACCAAAGGACTAGAGAAAAGAAACCAAAAGCCACAGATGACACCTGGAAGCTGCCAGACAGAAACAAATCCTGCTCCAGCCTGGCAAACATCGTTGCTGCAGACACAACACCAACTAAGATAAACAGGGCGCAGTTAAAAGATGAAACCACCATTGCCTGGAAAAGAAGACGACTCAAACTAGCACAGATGCCCACCACAGAAACAGACACATCGTCCAGAAACCAGAACTGCAGACAAAACTTCAAACGGATAAGTCAAAACACCTGTGGTGTTTCCCCAAATCATGACCCTTTGGTTGTTTACCAAACAGTTAATGTTCCCTATTGCCACCCCTCTGCTTTGCCTTTCCCACAGCCACACTCCCCAATATTCCTATTAAGATGCTTTTTGTTAACTTGCACTCCTCTGTTTACTACTTGTCATCCATTCCCCAGCCATGGGTTCCCACACCCCTGCTACTGTTATACCATTCCCCTTTCCCCAAACCTTGAAGTAAGAGAGGGGGGAAGGGAAAGGGCCCCTCCCCATTTGAAACTGCAAAATTTTAACTTTGTTTGAAACCCCAACAGAAGCAAATGCCAGAGCCTGTGCCTGCATTCACCACCATGATGTCCAGCACCCAACACCTATCACCCTGCTGTCCTCTGGATGCTCCTGGTACCACCAGCAGTGAATGCTTGGACTGTGCCGCAGTCCAGAAAGAACTGTGCTGCTTCAACTTCACCACCGCCTGTGAGAGCATCCATTCCAACATCCAGAGAGAAAATCCTCTGAAAGATTTGAGGACTTTTTGGGTCACTGGGTTGGGGGGGTTTCTGATTGCTATTGTTGTTTTATGTATGTTTGGTTTGTTGGGACATTGGGCTTTGGGTGCTTCTGATCATTCAGCACAAGTCCACAACCAGCCACCTCTTCCGTGTTTGCCTGCATCCACCCGCGACTGCATCCAGCCACGACTGCCGCTGTCTCCATGTTCCCCGCATTGTCCGTGGCAACTAGCCCAGAGCACGAAGTCTCCATGGCACTCAACCTGCAGCCGCCGCTGCTGTTCGCAGCATGAGCCTGTCTGTAGCCACAGCTGTCGTCCGCAGCCGCCCGTGTGTCACGATCCGCTCGAGATGAGCAGGGGTCGTGATGGTTCGTTACCAGAATCTCAGAGTGCAAAAGAAACACCAACGGGGAGAAGTGTAAATTTCAATCATCACAGTGTATTTTATTGCGTACCAACGCGGTGTAATTGCGATAGAGAGGGAGAGAGATGTAAGGAAACAAAGGATAGAGGGAGAGAAAAGGGGGGTTATAGCTACCAACGGCCAGACGGAGTCCTCTTGATCCGTCGTCTTCCGTGGGGGGATCCCAACAGGGGTCTTCTCAGAGAGTCCTTTAATAGTCTTTTTGGAAGCGAGGGGCAACTGGCCAACAGGTGTTTGAAGCGAGGGGCAGCTAGCCAAGAAGTGGGGGATCAAGGCCCATTGTCTCAAGTTAATGGTACAGAACAGGTAACAGACAGCATATCCCGTGCTGTTCTTGTTGTGGTAACAGCAGGACCGGCATAGCTCACCGTAAACCGCACTCAGGCATGTGTACCAATTCCGGCATGTCCCGTGCTGTTCTTGTTGTGATAACAGCAGGACCAGCACAGCTGTGTTTGGCTAGCTTTCTACCTCGGCCAGGCCCAGGCTCAGCGTCTCGCTTTCTGTAGATGATCGTGAAGCAGATGAAGGGTCTTCGGGGAAGGGTCTTCGGGCCGTCCCTTACACCGTGCCCAGCCGCAACCACCGCCGGGGGCATGCTGCCGCTTGGAAAATCGCACCCAGCCTGCCACGAATTCCGCAGGCTCACCACGGCTCACAGCCCACATGCTCCGCTCCTTCTGCTGAGCCGATGCTGACGGAGAGCCGGGGTCCCTGCCTTCTGTTTCTTTCCCTCTCTCTCTCTCCTTTTCCCTCTCTGCTCCTTTTTCTATTCCCCTTTAGTAATACTTACCCTTTTCCTATCAATAAATAGTTCTCAGATATAATATTGCCTTGTTTGCGCTTTATTTTCGCCTGAGAAATCTATCAAAAGAATCCCCCCCGACTCCCTTTATATAGCGGAAGGGGACATCTGATATACAGGACTCCTTTAAACACAGGACTCCTTTAACATATGAAACATAGAATTCTTTTAACATAGGTGCTTTAGTATACAGTATAGATTAGTGAAAGTTGTGTGTTGGCTGCTAAGCTCGACCGCAACTGCTTTTGCAAGACAAGAAGCCTAGCCCTGGAAAGCGGCTATGATGATAAGTGAATAGGAGATGTTATGCCTAACGTTAACTGCTCTTAAAAACAAACACGAGTGGACTAGGATGATAAGGGAATGGAATGCGAGCTAATGGGTTTGGTTAACCGCTTGTCTGCAGAACAGAGGCCTAGCCCCTATAGGCTAAGTGATAAGAAGGAAGATGCATGCTAACTGTCATTTTAATGACAAATAGAGGAACTGTCACAAAAGAGTAAAATTGTAGTAAGAAAATAGGAACATAATCAATGCACAATTATAAATAAAGTATAACTAATGTAGCAACGAAGTGTGTAATAGTAGAATTAAGTATGTATTAGCAAAGTAGATGTGATAAATGTATTAAGAATAGTGTGCTGTGTTTGTAACCCTAAGATAAGAAAACCGCAAAGTCATGTAAGACCCCCTAGGACTGTAACTCTAGATTAGTGACCAAAGCAAGAGTGAATGATGAACTTGCATACGTAGAATGACATACTTGCAAACATATAAAAAACCTCTGTAAGATGACTATGTCAGACATGCACATGGAGGTGTTAACCCCTGCGTGCTCCCGGCCTGGCCAAAAAAGGTGTGCTTTACTTTACAGTACCTTGCTGTGGAGTAGATTCCTTTGAATCAGTTTGGTGAGCCAGCCAGGAGAAACTCCGTCGGGCTGCGGGACCCTCCAAAGCCGGGACGGTCTAGCAGGCGCCTCTGGAGACTTCTCTGGATAGACCACACGTGCTCCGGTGGATCACTGCGGGGACAGACAAGATCCTGACGTTAAGGTACGCAAACTTTAAAGCACCCTTTACCTGGCTGTAACCTGACTAGTCAAAGTAATACACTCCGTAAGCCGTACACTGAAGGTGGGTATATTGGGTTGCTAGCACCTTTTAAGATATATACGGGGAGTGTGGTATTGAGTGCCTGGGTGGGAGTGCCACATCGGGCCCCTCTTTGCAGAAATTTGGAAAATTTTATGTTTTGTTAATAATAAGTTCTGCCTTTTTTTACCTCTTTAACATAATTAAGGTTGCTTAGCTTATATGACTTTTGGTTTGTGCTTTTTTCCTCCTGATTGCATTAATGAAATTTCTCTATGTTGCATGATGCTGATATCGGAGCAGTCTTAGCAATAATTTTATTTTCTATTTTATTACTTGTCCTGGGTTGCAGTGTATTCTATTACCATCCTCATGAGCTGTTGAAACCAGGTGGGGCAGTGTTTCCTGGCCTCCTCCCTCCAAACCATCTTTCTGTTAATGGGCCATCAATGCCTTGCTGCATGACTCAGAGATAACTCCCTCCGGACTATCTTCTGTGTCCATCAACACCTGGCCTCATGACTCATCATCCCATTGTGAGATGCTCCACCCAGTGGGAGGAACCAAGCATTCCATCCTGGATATAATCTGAGATTCTGAACACCACGAACAATCTTCCCACTGGATTCCCAGAGGACAGGAGCTACATAGCCACCACTGGACTTTTCGAGGAAGAGCAGACCTTTCTACTGGACCACTGCTTTGACAGAGCCACATCCATCACTTCAGGAGGACTACAGCCACCATCTTATTGGACTGCTACCGCCACCCTGATTAACAGGGTGTCAGGTTGTATCCTGACTCTGTCAGTTTAACCCACTGTTTTCTGCCTTTTTTTTTTTTTAAAACTTCCCTATTAAATTGTTATTCTGACTTGGTGCCTCCCACTGGTTTGTTTTCAAACTAGTACATTACTCTGTTGGCCACTGCCTTTGTTATTTCACATACTTCTGTTTCCTCAAACTGCATTCATGTTGTGGTCCGAATTTGAGTTAGGGATTGGACTGGCAATTTTATTAATCCTTGTAATTTACTTTATCTATACTTGCTTCAAACCATCTGCCACCGTCCCTTGTGTATGTTAGATGTTAATTGAGGAAACCCTGGCTGGGGTTGTGGAGAGGGCAGAGGAAGGAGTGTCCCCTTCATTGTGTGGACTGTGTGGAGAATGCCATCTGGTATTCCTATGCATCCTAGGCAGTGTGGTTTTGCTGGAAAATTTGACACAAAAGAGAGGATTTGTTGGTTTTGTCCAGGCTGCCAGAAGGACAAAACCTTTGATTCTGCAGGAAGGAATTAAGCTGGTTTTAGTTTGGAAGAAGGAATTTCAGAGGAACAGTCAGTATATATAGTAAAGGAGTCACTATTAAATGAGGTGGTAAGTGAAGAAGAACTGGAATTATTATACGGACTGGACTTAATTGCCTTAATTCAATAATAAGGAGGTTTATGGAAGGGCTCCCTTCTTCAGCCAAATCAAGTTGTTTTTGAAAAACGACCCTTTCCCACTTTTTGACCTCTATTGGGGTGATAAAACCAATAACACTACCCTCTCTCTCCCCTTTTCCTCTCTTTACTATCACACCTCTGCAAAACATTTTTTATTTTTTTGTATTGGTGAAAGAGAATGAATGTGTGAGTGACTGAGACACATGAATAAGTGCGATGCAAGTGCGGAGCTCTGACCTGCGTTTCCATTATCCCACGAGAGAAACAGCCACGGATGAGCGAAGTGAGTCCCGAAGTGGTTGCGCGAGAGCAAAAGACATGACTGAGATGCACGAATAAGTGCGAAGCGATGGGGAGCTCTAATTTGTGTTTCCGTAGCCCCGCGAGGGGAGCGGCCAGAGAGCAGCGAAGAGAGAGGAGAGTAAAATGGGAAACAAAGCCAAGATTTAGTGGCCAAAAGCCCCTTAGGATGCATACTAGCCCACTGGAAGGAAATCGGGGGGGCACCAGGGGGAACTATTAATAAAAAGACTCTTATCAAATATTGCAACCAGTGGTGGCTGCTTTATAAACTTGAAGGGGGGGAGGAATGGCCAGAAAATGGGACATTAAACTGTAATAATGTCTTGGGGTGACTCTATCATGTGTATCCCCTATCATGCTCTATGCCCAAAAAGTAATTTTGTGCCTTTTCTGTGCCTTTAAACTGAGCTTGGGAAAAAAAACCAAACGAACTTTTCAAAACAGTTTCTCAAGGACACAGAGATACACTCTCCTCTGCGTTCTCTGGCTGCAGGAGCAGGAGGGAGCACCCTGCTTGCTTTCTTCAGCCAGCGGTTTCGGTTTTTTTTTCCTTCTCTTCCCGGCGTGAGATGGAAAGCTGAACTTTGTTTCCTGGGACTTTGGTTTTTCCCTTCTTCTCTTCTGGACTGTTCAACAACATCAGAACACATCAGGAGAATTTTTCCCCGAGGCCCGGGGGTGGGCCCTTGCCGACCCAGCTCCAAGGAGGAGAGAAACCACACCTACAGAAGGACTCTGAAATTTTCCCAGGTTTCTCTCTATAGCGAGAGATTTCATTTCATTATTTAGCATTATTATCCTTTTCCTGTGTGTTTGTTAAATAAATAGTTCTTATCTCATTCACTTTCCTTCGAGGAAAATATTTTTTTTTCCCCGAACCCTGTGGGGGGAAGGGTGGTTGTAACCTGGTTTCCTCTCAGAGGATATATTGCTAGATTTTGGCCGAACCGGCACAAATACTTTATTACAGCTCATCTTGTTTTTACGTAGAGAACAAAAATGGGATCAGGTGGTGTACACTGACATGTTTTTTGAACTCAGGGACCACCCTGAATGGCAAAAAGAGTGTGGTATTAATTTAGCTCCCAGAGACCCTTTTGTTTTAACTATAGAAAAGGATAATTTGGAACGGGGGTAGGAAGACTAACACGATGTTGCTTGGCTTGTTCCATAGGACAGCATTGTTTAAAATATCAAAATAAACAGCCTGAGGAGAGAATTGAAGACTTTGTCAGTCCGCCTGGGATGGAAGGAGGGAGGAGAATGGACTTTCTCCCCCACCGTCACCAGAAAGGGGCAGGCGAATGGAAAGAGGAAGACACAGGGCTTCCCCCTTACCATCATTTTCGCCTCTGAGCAGGCAAACTCGGGGAAAACTTAGGGCTCGTTCAGTTTCTCCTGAAAATCAGGTGACTTCTTGGGAGGTTTTGCAGGCCCCTCTGAGAGGCTGCTGGGCCCACAGGGCTGATATGGCTAAAAGTAAATTTTTCAATGGGAGATTTGGATAGCTGGAAGAAGACAGCTAGGACGTATCGTGATGATCCATCAGGAGTAGCTAAAAGGTTTGGAGGTTTTGTAAAAGCATTGGACCCGGACTGGGAGGATGTTGACTTAATGTTGGATGCATTAACTGATACAGAAAAGGAACTTGTTTTAAAGTCAGCCAGAACCCATGTCCAGGCACAGATTGCTGCACAAACTTTGCAGGGCATTGTAGATGATTATGTGTCCATGGTAAAGCCTAGATGGGACAAAAATAACCCAGATCATTAGCAGCTATTAAAAAGGTACCAGGGGTGGATTAAATTTGGGTTGGAAAATGCAATACCTAAGTCTGTGAATTGGGGGACTCGCTATGCAATAAAACAAAATGCAACAGAAACTCCTACAGAATTTCTTGACAGGTTATGGGAAGCTATGCGAAAGTATACTACCTTGGACCCCTCAGATGAACAGGAAAAGCAACAATTAATTTCTCTATACCTTGGGCAGTCCTCAGATGACATTTGAAAAAAGCTGCAAAGGATGAAAAACTGAGGACCAAAGGAACCTAGAGAAATTAATTGAAGAGGCATGGCGGGTATATTGAAACAGGGATCTCCTGGAAAAAGGAAATTAAGTAAAACCGTAGCCAATACAACCATTGCAGCTCTGGGAGAACATGGGACTGGCAGCAGGGGGCCTTTTAAACCAAGGCCTGGGAGTATCTGCAAAGGAGGGGGAGACAGCCTGGAGCAAGAAACCTTTTGATGCCTTAGGTTTTAACTTTTATATTTTTTTAATTCTGTTCTGCTTAGTGTGCAACTTTGAAGCTTCTTGTAGCCTGTTACTTTCTGCTCTCTCATGCTAGTTAGACATAACAAAGCCTCTCCGGACTGCTCTTCAAGGACACCTGGACCATCCTGAGCCCAAGGGGTGTAAACCAAGGAGTCTCTGAAGGAGGGGTAGCTAAGGGGAATTACATCATTTAACTGGGGCTTTAATTGGAGAATTGACCCTGATATGCAAATGAACCAAACCTATAAAAGTGTGACGAACTCGTGACCTGTCATCCATCTTGGGGTCCATCTTGGCAATAGCCTCTGGCTCCCCAGGGTGTACCTTGAAGGCCCTTCAAATAAATACCTACTTTTATTCCTTTACTTTGTCTAGTCTCTGTGTCTAGGAGGCATCTTAAGGCATCACCTTTGCCTCAGCTTGCAATCAACCAATGCACGTTTTGTAAACAGGAAGGACACTGGAAACAAAATTGTCCACAAAACAAAAATAATCCTTCAAATAATCCCCTTCCCCTACTCACTGAGCTACAAGATAACGAAGGGTACCGGCGAATCCCCACCTAGCAGGACCACTGGTTATAATTGAGCTGGGAAAGCAAGGAAAACAGTTAGAAATCTTAATCGACATGGGTGCTACTTATTCAGTATTAAACCAATGTTTGTCTTTACAGGATGAAACCTCTGTAAATGTAGTAGGGGCAACTGGCCAACAACAGAAAGCACACTTCCTGAAGCCACTCAAATACAAATTGGGGAAGACTATCAACATGCATAGATTCCTGTACATGCCAGATGCTCCAAAATCATTATTAGGCAGAGATTTGTTAGAAAAATTGGAAGCTACAATTGAATTCAAAGCTGGACAGGTGCAATTTAAAGTAAAAGATGACAAATTCATTGATATTCTAAGCCTTGCCCTAACAACACCTGAAGTTAAGACTACAGTACCCCAAGAAATATTAAATCAGGTGTATCCTGGACTATGGGCAAGTGGAAACCTGGAAAAGCTAAAAATGCGGACCCCATTATAATTAAATTAAAACCTGGAATGGGACTGGTATGTATAAAACAATGCCCCCTAAAATTAGAAGATCGTAAAGGTGTTAAACCAATTGTTTGATGACTTTTTAAAATACAAATTAATAATAGATCCTGGACCAATCTATAATTTACCCCATCAGGTTTTTATTGTAAGATTGGGGTATTATATTCTGATTCACATTCTAAGAGCCATCAATAAAATAACTGAAGATCTCCACCCCGTAGTAGGAAATCCATACACATTGCTAACCAAATTAAATGATAAACAAGTGTGGTTTACCATTTTAGATTTAAAAGATGCCTTTTTCTGCCTGCCTCTGGCCCTGGACAGTCAAAAGCTTTTTGCCTTCGAGTGGGAGAACCCGGAAACAGGAAGGAAAACACAACTAACCTGGACCATGTTACCACAAGGATTCAAAAACAGTCCAACCCTTTTTGGGAAACAACTAGCAAAGGATTTGGAGAAGTAGACATCCCCAACGGAAACTGGAGTATTGTTGCAATACATGGATGATCTCCTGATTGCAACAGAAATGGAGGAGGAGTGCAATGAATGGACAGTAAGTTTACTCAATTTTCTTGGGACTTAATGGATATAAAGTTTCTCAACAGAAAGCCCAGATCACAAGGAAACACGTGATGTATCTAGGATATATCATTTTGAGGGGACAATGCGAGCTGGGATGAGACCGAAAGGAAGCCATCTGTCAAACTCCCCAACCACAGACGGTGAAAGAGCTTCGAACCTTTTTAGTGAAACATCAGCAACCTGGGATCCTGTGGTACACGACTGCTTAGAGACTATGGAGACCATTTATTCCAGCCGACCAGACCTGAAAGAAGCACCTTTAGAAGAGGCTGAGGAAACAGGGTATACTGATGGAAGCAGCTTTGTCAGAAACAGAACCAGAAAGCAGGATATGCAATCACCACTACTAAAAAGGTAATCGAAGCCCAAACCCCTTGCAGCAGGTGATGCAATGCGAGTGGGGGGGGG
>JACSVZ010000075.1:28695-65851 GCA_014706295.1 Lycocorax pyrrhopterus obiensis
AATGTTCCCTATTGCCACCCTCTGCTTTGCCTTTCCCACAGCCACACTCCCCAATATTCCTATTAAGATGCTTTTTGTTAACTTGCACTCCTCTGTTTACTACTTGTCATCCATTCCCAGCCATGGGTTCCCACACCCCTGCTACTGTTATACCATTCCCTTTCCCCAAACCTTGAAGTAAGAGAGGGGGGAAGGGAAAGCCCTCCCCATTTGAAACTGCAAAATTTTAACTTTGTTTGAAACCCCAACAGAAGCAAATGCCAGAGCCTGTGCCTGCATTCACCACCATGATGTCCAGCACCCAACACCTATCACCCTGCTGTCCTCTGGATGCTCCTGGTACCACCAGCAGTGAATGCTTGGACTGTGCCGCAGTCCAGAAAGAACTGTGCTGCTTCAACTTCACCACCGCCTGTGAGAGCATCCATTTCCAAACATCCAGAGAGAAAATCCTCTGAAAGATTGAGGACTTTTTGGGTCACTGGGTTGGGGGGTTTCTGATTGCTTATTGTTGTTTTATGTATGTTTGGTTTGTTTGGGACATTGGGCTTTGGGTGCTTCTGATCATTCAGCACAAGTCCACAACCAGCCACCCTCTTCCGTGTTTGCCCTGCATCCACCCGCGACTGCATCCCAGCCACGACTGCCGCTGTCTCCATGTTCCCCGCATTGTCCGTGGCAACTAGCCCAGAGCACGAAGTCTCCATGGCACTCACCTGCAGCCGCCGCTGCTGTTCGCAGCATGAGCCTGTCTGTAGCCACAGCTGTCGTCCGCAGCCGCCCGTGTGTCACGATCCGCTCGAGATGAGCAGGGGTCGTGATGGTTCGTACCAGAATCTCAGAGTGCAAAAGAACACAACGGGGAGAAGTGTAAATTCAATCATCACAGTGTATTTTATTGCGTACCAACGCGGTGTAATTGCGATAGAGAGGGAGAGAGATGTAAGGAAACAAAGGATAGAGGGAGAGAAAAGGGGGTTATAGCTACCAACGGCCAGACGGAGTCCTCTTGATCCGTCGTCTTCCGTGGGGGATCCCAACAGGGTTCTTCTCAGAGAGTCCTTTAATAGTCTTTTTGGAAGCGAGGGGCAACTGGCCAACAGGTGTTTGAAGCGAGGGGCAGCTTAGCCAAGAAGTGGGGGATCAAGGCCCATTGTCTCAAGTTAATGGTACAGAACAGGTAACAGACAGCATATCCGTGCTGTTCTTGTTGTGGTAACAGCAGGACCGGCATAGCTCACCGTAAACCGCACTCAGGCATGTGTACTCAATTCCGGCATGTCCCGTGCTGTTCTTGTTTGTGATAACAGCAGGACCAGCACAGCTGTGTTGGCTAGCTTTCTACCTCGCCAGGCCCGGCCAGCGTCTCGCTTTCTGTAGATGATCGTGAAGCAGATGAAGGGTCTTTCGGGGAAGGGTCTTCGGGCCGTCCCTTACACCGTGCCCAGCCGCAACCACCGCCGGGGGCATGCTGCCGCTTGGAAATCGCACCCAGCCTGCCACGAATTCCGCAGGCTCACACGGCTCACAGCCCACATGCTCCGCTCCTTCTGCTGAGCCGATGCTGACGGAGAGCCGGGTCCCTGCTTCTGTTTCTTTCCTCTCCTCTCTCCTTTTCCCTCTCTGCTCCTTTTTCTATCCCCTTTAGTAATACTTACCTTTTCCTATCAATAAATAGTTCTCAGATATAATATTGCCTTGTTTGCGCTTTATTTTCGCCTGAGAAATCTATCAAAAGAATCCCCCCGACTCCTTTATATAGCGGAAGGGACATCTGATATACAGGACCCTTAAACACAGGACTCCTTTAACATATGAAACATAGAATTCTTTTAACATAGGTGCTTTAGTATACAGTATAGATTAGTGAAAGTTGTGTGTTGGCTGCTAAGCTCGACCGCAACTGCTTTTGCAAGACAAGAAGCCTAGCCCTGGAAAGCGGCTATGATGATAAGTGAATAGGAGATGTTATGCCTAACGTTAACTGCTCTTAAAAACAAACACGAGTGGACTAGGATGATAAGGGAATGGAATGCGAGCTAATGGGTTGGGTTAACCGCTTGTCTGCAGAACAGAGGCCTAGCCCCTATAGGCTAAGTGATAAGAAGGAAGATGCATGCTAACTGTCATTTTAATGACAAATAGAGGAACTGTCACAAAAGAGTAAAATTGTAGTAAGAATAGAACATAATCAATGCACAATTATAAATAAAGTATAACTAATGTAGCAACGAAGTGTGTATAGTAGATTAAGTATGTATTAGCAAAGTAGATGTGATAAATGTATTAAGAATAGTGTGCTGTGTTTGTAACCCTAAGATAAGAAAACCGCAAGTCATGTAAGACCCCCTAGGACTGTAACTCTAGATTAGTGACCAAAGCAAGAGTGAATGATGAACTTGCATACGTAGAATGACATACTTGCAAACATATAAAAACCTCTGTAAGATGACTATGTCAGACATGCACATGGAGGTGTTAACCCTGCCGTGCTCCCGGCCTGGCCAAAAAAGGTGTGCTTTACTTTACAGTACCTTGCTGTGGAGTAGATTCCTTTGAATCAGTTTGGTGAGCCAGCCAGGAGAAACTCCGTCGGGCTGCGGGACCCTCCAAAGCCGGGACGGTCTAGCAGCGCCTCTGGAGACTTCTCTGGATAGACCACACGTGCTCCGGTGGATCACTGCGGGGACAGACAAGATCCTGACGTTAAGGTACGCAAACTTTAAAGCACCCTTTACCTGGCTGTAACCTGACTAGTCAAAGTATACACTCCGTAAGCCGTACACTGAAGGTGGGTATATTGGGTTGCTAGCACCTTTTAAGATATATACGGGGAGTGTGGTATTGAGTGCCTGGGTGGGAGTGCCACATCGGGCCCTCTTTGCAGAAATTTGGAAAATTTTATGTTTTGTTAATAATAAGTTCTGCCTTTTTTTACCTCTTTAACATAATTAAGGTTGCTTAGCTTATATGACTTTTGGTTTGTGCTTTTTTCCTCCTGATTGCATTAATGAAATTTCTCTATGTTGCATGATGCTGATATCGGAGCAGTCTTAGCAATAATTTTATTTTCTATTTTATTACTTGTCCTGGGTTGCAGTGTATTCTATTACCATCCTCATGAGCTGTTGAAACCAGGTGGGGCAGTGTTTCCTGGCCTCCTCCTCCAAACCATCTTTCTGTTAATGGGCCATCAATGCCTTGCTGCATGACTCAGAGATAACTCCCTCCGGACTATCTTCTGTGTCCATCAACACCTGGCCTCATGACTCATCATCCCATTGTGAGATGCTCCACCAGTGGGAGGAACCAAGCATTCCATCCTGGATATAATCTGAGATTCTGAACACCACGAACAATCTTCCCACTGGATTCCCAGAGGACAGGAGCTACATAGCCACCACTGGACTTTTCGAGGAAGAGCAGACCTTTCTACTGGACCACTGCTTTGACAGAGCCACATCCATCACTTCAGGAGGACTACAGCCACCATCTTATTGGACTGCTACCGCCACCCTGATTAACAGGGTGTCAGGTTGTATCCTGACTCTGTCAGTTTAACCCACTGTTTTCTGCCTTTTTTTTTTTTTAAAACTTCCCTATTAAATTGTTATTCTGACTTGGTGCCTCCCACTGGTTTGTTTTCAAACTAGTACATTACTCTGTTGGCCACTGCCTTTGTTATTTCACATACTTCTGTTTCCTCAAACTGCATTCATGTTGTGGTCCGAATTTGAGTTAGGGATTGGACTGGCAATTTTATTAATCCTTGTAATTTACTTTATCTATACTTGCTTCAAACCATCTGCCACCGTCCCTTGTGTATGTTAGATGTTAATTGAGGAAACCCTGGCTGGGGTTGTGGAGAGGGCAGAGGAAGGAGTGTCCCCTTCATTGTGTGGACTGTGTGGAGAATGCCATCTGGTATTCCTATGCATCCTAGGCAGTGTGGTTTTGCTGGAAAATTTGACACAAAAGAGAGGATTTGTTGGTTTTGTCCAGGCTGCCAGAAGGACAAACCTTTGATTCTGCAGGAAGGAATTAAGCTGGTTTTAGTTTGGAAGAAGGAATTTCAGAGGAACAGTCAGTATATATAGTAAAGGAGTCACTATTAAATGAGGTGGTAAGTGAAGAAGAACTGGAATTATTATACGGACTGGACTTAATTGCCTTAATTCAATAATAAGGAGGTTTATGGAAGGGCTCCCTTCTTCAGCCAAATCAAGTTTTTGAAAACGACCCTTTCCCACTTTTGACCTCTATTGGGGTGATAAAACCAATAACACTACCCTCTCTCTCCCCTTTTCCTCTCTTTACTATCACACCTCTGCAAAACATTTTTTATTTTTGTATTGGTGAAAGAGAATGAATGTGTGAGTGACTGAGACACATGAATAAGTGCGATGCAAGTGCGGAGCTCTGACCTGCGTTTCCATTATCCCACGAGAGAAACAGCCACGGATGAGCGAAGTGAGTCCCGAAGTGGTTGCGCG
This sequence comes from Lycocorax pyrrhopterus obiensis, assembly GCA_014706295.1. Lineage (NCBI taxonomy): Eukaryota > Metazoa > Chordata > Aves > Passeriformes > Paradisaeidae > Lycocorax > Lycocorax pyrrhopterus. Next base: position 33,189 of record JACSVZ010000075.1, read on the forward strand.
AGAGCAAAAGACATGACTGAGATGCACGAATAAGTGCGAAGCGATGGGGAGCTCTAATTTGTGTTTCCGTAGCCCCGCGAGGGGAGCGGCCAGAGAGCAGCGAAGAGAGAGGAGAGTAAAATGGGAAACAAAGCCAAGATTTAGTGGCCAAAAGCCCCTTAGGATGCATACTAGCCCACTGGAAGGAAATCGGGGGGGCACCAGGGGGAACTATTAATAAAAAGACTCTTATCAAATATTGCAACCAGTGGTGGCTGCTTTATAAACTTGAAGGGGGGAGGAATGGCCAGAAAATGGGACATTAAACTGTAATAATGTCTTGGGGTGACTCTATCATGTGTATCCCCTATCATGCTCTATGCCCAAAAAGTAATTTTGTGCCTTTTCTGTGCCTTTAAACTGAGCTTGGGAAAAAAAACCAAACGAACTTTTCAAAACAGTTTCTCAAGGACACAGAGATACACTCTCCTCTGCGTTCTCTGGCTGCAGGAGCAGGAGGGAGCACCCTGCTTGCTTTCTTCAGCCAGCGGTTTCGGTTTTTTTTTCCTTCTCTTCCCGGCGTGAGATGGAAAGCTGAAACTTTGTTTCCTGGGACTTTGGTTTTTCCCTTCTTCTCTTCTGGACTGTTCAACAACATCAGAACACATCAGGAGAATTTTTCCCCGAGGCCCGGGGGTGGGCCCTTGCCGACCCAGCTCCAAGGAGGAGAGAAACCCACACCTACAGAAGGACTCTGAAATTTCCCAGGTTTCTCTCTATAGCGAGAGATTTCATTTCATTATTTAGCATTATTATCCTTTCCTGTGTGTTTGTTAAATAAATAGTTCTTATCTCATTCACTTTCCTTCGAGGAAAATATTTTTTTTTCCCCGAACCCTGTGGGGGAAGGGTGGTTGTAACCTGGTTTCCTCTCAGAGGATATATTGCTAGATTTTGGCCGAACCGGCACAAATACTTTATTACAGCTCATCTTGTTTTTACGTAGAGAACAAAAATGGGATCAGGTGGTGTACACTGACATGTTTTTTGAACTCAGGGACCACCCTGAATGGCAAAAAGAGTGTGGTATTAATTTAGCTCCCAGAGACCCTTTTGTTTTAACTATAGAAAAGGATAATTTGGAACGGGGGGTAGGAAGACTAACACGATGTTGCTTGGCTTGTTCCATAGGACAGCATTGTTTAAAATATCAAAATAAACAGCCTGAGGAGAGAATTGAAGACTTTGTCAGTCCGCCTGGGATGGAAGGAGGGAGGAGAATGGACTTTCTCCCCCACCGTCACCAGAAAGGGGCAGGCGAATGGAAAGAGGAAGACACAGGGCTTCCCCCTTACCATCATTTTCGCCTCTGAGCAGGCAAACTCGGGGAAAACTTAGGGCTCGTTCAGTTTCTCCTGAAAATCAGGTGACTTCTTGGGAGGTTTTGCAGGCCCCTCTGAGAGGCTGCTGGGCCCACAGGGCTGATATGGCTAAAAGTAAATTTTTCAATGGGAGATTTGGATAGCTGGAAGAAGACAGCTAGGACGTATCGTGATGATCCATCAGGAGTAGCTAAAAGGTTTGGAGGTTTTGTAAAAGCATTGGACCCGGACTGGGAGGATGTTGACTTAATGTTGGATGCATTAACTGATACAGAAAAGGAACTTGTTTTAAAGTCAGCCAGAACCCATGTCCAGGCACAGATTGCTGCACAAACTTTGCAGGGCATTGTAGATGATTATGTGTCCATGGTAAAGCCTAGATGGGACAAAAATAACCCAGATCATTAGCAGCTATTAAAAAGGTACCAGGGGTGGATTAAATTTGGGTTGGAAAATGCAATACCTAAGTCTGTGAATTGGGGGACTCGCTATGCAATAAAACAAAATGCAACAGAAACTCCTACAGAATTTCTTGACAGGTTATGGGAAGCTATGCGAAAGTATACTACCTTGGACCCCTCAGATGAACAGGAAAGCAACAATTAATTTCTCTATACCTTGGGCAGTCCTCAGATGACATTTGAAAAAAGCTGCAAAGGATGAAAACTGAGGACCAAAGGAACCTAGAGAAATTAATTGAAGAGGCATGGCGGGTATATTGAAACAGGGATCTCCTGGAAAAAGGAAATTAAGTAAAACCGTAGCCAATACAACCATTGCAGCTCTGGGAGAACATGGGACTGGCAGCAGGGGGCCTTTTAAACCAAGGCCTGGGAGTATCTGCAAAGGAGGGGGAGACAGCCTGGAGCAAGAAACCTTTTGATGCCTTAGGTTTTAACTTTTATATTTTTTTAATTCTGTTCTGCTTAGTGTGCAACTTTGAAGCTTCTTGTAGCCTGTTACTTTCTGCTCTCTCATGCTAGTTAGACATAACAAAGCCTCTCCGGACTGCTCTTCAAGGACACCTGGACCATCCTGAGCCCAAGGGGTGTAAACCAAGGAGTCTCTGAAGGAGGGGTAGCTAAGGGGAATTACATCATTTAACTGGGGCTTTAATTGGAGAATTGACCCTGATATGCAAATGAACCAAACCTATAAAAGTGTGACGAACTCGTGACCTGTCATCCATCTTGGGGTCCATCTTGGCAATAGCCTCTGGCTCCCCAGGGTGTACCTTGAAGGCCCTTCAAATAAATACCTACTTTTATTCCTTTACTTTGTCTAGTCTCTGTGTCTAGGAGGCATCTTAAGGCATCACCTTTGCCTCAGCTTGCAATCAACCAATGCACGTTTTGTAAACAGGAAGGACACTGGAAACAAAATTGTCCACAAAACAAAAATAATCCTTCAAATAATCCCCTTCCCCTACTCACTGAGCTACAAGATAACTGAAGGGTACCGGCGAATCCCCACCTAGCAGGACCACTGGTTATAATTGAGCTGGGAAAGCAAGGAAAACAGTTAGAAATCTTAATCGACATGGGTGCTACTTATTCAGTATTAAACCAATGTTTGTCTTTACAGGATGAAACCTCTGTAAATGTAGTAGGGGCAACTGGCCAACAACAGAAAGCACACTTCCTGAAGCCACTCAAATACAAATTGGGGAAGACTATCAACATGCATAGATTCCTGTACATGCCAGATGCTCCAAAATCATTATTAGGCAGAGATTTGTTAGAAAAATTGGAAGCTACAATTGAATTCAAAGCTGGACAGGTGCAATTTAAAGTAAAAGATGACAAATTCATTGATATTCTAAGCCTTGCCCTAACAACACCTGAAGTTAAGACTACAGTACCCCAAGAAATATTAAATCAGGTGTATCCTGGACTATGGGCAAGTGGAAAACCTGGAAAAGCTAAAAATGCGGACCCCATTATAATTAAATTAAAACCTGGAATGGGACTGGTATGTATAAAACAATGCCCCCTAAAATTAGAAGATCGTAAAGGTGTTAAACCAATTGTTGATGACTTTTTAAAATACAAATTAATAATAGATCCTGGACCAATCTATAATTTACCCCATCAGGTTTTTATTGGTAAGATTGGGGTATTATATTCTGATTCACATTCTAAGAGCCATCAATAAAATAACTGAAGATCTCCACCCCGTAGTAGGAAATCCATACACATTGCTAACCAAATTAAATGATAAACAAGTGTGGTTTACCATTTTAGATTTAAAAGATGCCTTTTTCTGCCTGCCTCTGGCCCTGGACAGTCAAAAGCTTTTTGCCTTCGAGTGGGAGAACCCGGAAACAGGAAGGAAAACACAACTAACCTGGACCATGTTACCACAAGGATTCAAAAACAGTCCAACCCTTTTTGGGAAACAACTAGCAAAGGATTTGGAGAAGTAGACATCCCCAACGGAAACTGGAGTATTGTTGCAATACATGGATGATCTCCTGATTGCAACAGAAATGGAGGAGGAGTGCAATGAATGGACAGTAAGTTTACTCAATTTCTTGGGACTTAATGGATATAAAGTTTCTCAACAGAAAGCCCAGATCACAAGGAAACACGTGATGTATCTAGGATATATCATTTTGAGGGGACAATGCGAGCTGGGATGAGACCGAAAGGAAGCCATCTGTCAAACTCCCCAACCACAGACGGTGAAAGAGCTTCGAACCTTTTTAGTGAAACATCAGCAACCTGGGATCCTGTGGTACACGACTGCTTAGAGACTATGGAGACCATTTATTCCAGCCGACCAGACCTGAAAGAAGCACCTTTAGAAGAGGCTGAGGAAACAGGGTATACTGATGGAAGCAGCTTTGTCAGAAACAGAACCCAGAAAGCAGGATATGCAATCACCACTACTAAAAAGGTAATCGAAGCCCAACCCCTTGCAGCAGGTGATGCAATGCGAGTGGGGGGGGGGTGGAAAGAGAGTCGTGTCCATCCCGGTCCCATCCTTGTCAGAGCAGCTCTGGGGGGTGCTGCGCAAACGCACTCAGACACACTCTGACACACCGTAGTTGGTGGATACTTGCAGCCACTCACACACACACACAGCCGGACAGCTCCTGCAGCATCGCTGGGGACAAAGAGGCGGGAGGGGTCCTTTGTATGGAGTTCCAAGGGGTTTATTGGGGTCCCCGCTCGAAGGGATCCAGGGACAAAGAACACAGAACACCAAGGGATCTGGGGTTTTATCCGGAGCGGCACCGGGGGTGGGCAGAACATCAGAGACCAGTCTTCTGGGGGCCAAGGGGTGGAGAGGATGACAGAGCAGTGACCACTGGGGAAGGCGAGGGGTGGAACAAGGGAACCGGGAACCAGTGGGGTATCAAGGAAAGGAGAACTATCTAGAACATGGACTTAAAAGGGGTAAAAGGGAGTGGTCTTACACCTCTGAGCCTGCCTACCAGCGGACCTCCACTGTTTTGAGGCTCTGTGGCTCCTTGGTCACTCCTGTGGTGGACTTAACCACTGCAACATCTTCCCCTTCTTTACTTAAAAAGAAGGCTTGTCCCACAGCCCTCAACAAAAAACTCTTAAGACAACTAAAAAAAAATAAAACCAGAAAAATGATCAAAATCACTGTGACCGTTTGGCCAAAGATCTAGCAATATATCCTCTGAGAGAAAACCAGGTTACAACCACTCTTCCCCCCACCAGGTTCAGGAAAAAAGGAAATTTTCCTCGAAGGAAAGTGAAAGAGATAAAAACTATTTATTTAACAAACACACAGGAAAAGGATAATAATGCTAAATAGTAAAACTCTTACTGTGGAGAGAAACCTGGGAAGATTTCAGAGCCCTTCTGTAGGTGTGGTCTCTCTCCCCCTTGGAGCTGGGTTGGCAAGGGCCCACCCCCCGGGCCTCGGGGAAAAATTCTCCCGATGTGTTCTGATGTTGTTGAAACAGTCCAGAAGAGAAGAAGGGAAAAACCAAAGTCCCAGGAAACAAAGTTCAGCTTTCTGTCTCACGCCGGGAAGAGAAAAAAACCCCAAACTGCTGGCTGAAGAAAGGAAGCAGAGTGCTCCCTCTGTGCTACCGCAGCCAGAGAACGCAGAGGAGTGTAATCTCTGTGTCCTTGAGAAACTGCTTTGAAAAGTTTGTTTGGTTTTTTTTTCTCAAGCTCAGTTTAAAGGCACATAAAAGGCACAAAATTAATTTTTTGGGCATGGAGCTTGATAGGGGATACACATCATAAAGTCACCCCAAGACAATCACCCATAGGGCGGTTTTGATAATTGAGGCCACCCAACCTGACAGTCCCCACTTCCCCAGGAGTCCGTCAAACCATCCGCATACATCCTTCTTTAGGTCTTTTATTTGGTCCTGCATCTTCTGGATAGTCGCGTGGATGCTCTGGCTATGCGAGGAAAGGTTGAAACAACAGAGTCCCTCGAACTCCTCGCAGCCGTGGCCGTGTGCCAGTAACAGGAGGTCGATTGCAGCCCTGTTCTGGAGCATGGCCTGCCTGGTGGTTTCCTCGTCTTTGAGGAGCTGGCTGAGGGCACTCGATGTTAAATTGTCTTGCTTGCCAAGCCAGCACTCAAAGTGACCAATATCACCTAAGGCCTTGGCGGCCACCACCCATGGAAGGAATAGGGATGCCATGGCCTTCTTTGTATGAGACCAATCGACAATTTCACTATTACAATTTGCATCCAATTGTTGAATAGATCTTTTTTTGCTGGCCAATTGAGTTCTGTTATGCCAATTGATAATTTGGGTTTTGTTGGGTGCTAGCAGGGTAAGCTTTCCAAGAGTGCACGGCCCTCCTCGAAGACAGGAAGGGATTCCAGCCCAAACCCTGTTTCCGCAAATAAGAAACACTCCCCGGGGGAGCACTCTGGGTTCGATAGTGGATGCTGACAGTGTGGGGCTGGTGTAATTGCACCAGTAGGCAGCATCATACTCTCTTTTCGTGGGGTTGACATCTTTGGTGTAACTCTTTTTGTGATGTGCCAATCTGAGCCACTCGGAGTTGATTGATTTGTATCCGAATCGGACACAATAAGTGGCTTTGGAGGACCCCAGTAAGGCCAATTCATGGGGCTCCTCTGGTGCATGCAGCAGTGTCTTCGTCTACTGGTCCAGGTGTTCACTGGGTTGGGCCGCTTACTGGCAAAGGGGTAGTCATTAGGCTGGAGGGGGATCCCCACCAGGCAGGTGGACAATGGGTCTTCCACGCCAGTCATTGAAAGGCACATGTGGTCTTGGTTAATGGCCTTGGCCAACGTGACCCAAACGTTGGCCTTCATCTGCGGAATGATCCATGCAACGACATCTGCTGTTATGATGCGGAATAGGGTTTTCTGGGCAGACTCCTCCGTGGGGTTGTAAACAAAGCTAACATAAATCAGGATCAAAAGCATTAAAAGCCTTACAACTTGTTGGTTCCCCTTTTAACTTTTCCTTCCCCTCTCTTTCCCCCCTCTTCAAAAAAAAGGTAAGTAAGGGGCTTAGGGTAAGTGAGGGATCATGGGGTGGGGAAACACGAGGGAAGGCAACAGGGGCACGCTGTCTGGAGGTGGCACGAGTTAGTTGTTGCTGTGGCCTACTTGCGCCGACGTCTCCTCCAGTCAGCACTTGTCTCGTCCTGAAGTGGTGTTGTTTCTTGTGTTTTGTCTCCAGTCTCCTCAGGGGTCGCCGCTGATGGTCCTAGGTAGGGCTTTACATTTCTGCCCGGCGTCCACTTCAGTCCTGTAGGGGTAGAAACACACGCATACCCCCTTCCCCAGGTAATAAGCTGGAAGGGCCACTGAATCTGGTGGCTCTCTGGGTCTTTGATCAACACCGGCGGTTGCTCCTTCAATTTGGCCTGAGTCGAATTGGTAAAGTGCCGGAATACGGGAGGGGTTGGCTCTGAAAATGAGCTATTCAAAAAATTTATTGTGAAGAGAGCCTTACAGAGTCTCACAATGGGAGAGTTAACCTCTGTCCCTCCACGTTGTTGATCAAGGACCCTCTTGATGGTTTGATGGGCCCTTTCGACAATGGACTGTCTTGTGGGGGAATGGGGAATGCCCGTGGTGCGCCGGCTGCCCCAAGTACTAAAAAATTCTTGCAGTTGTTTAGTGACATAGGTAGGACCATTATCAGTCTTGATTTCAGTGGGCATGCCCAGGGTGGCAAATGCGAGGAGAAAATGTTTGGTGACATCCTTTGCCTTTTCCGCATGGGCAGAGGCAAACATGGCCCCTGAGAAGGTGTCTATGGAGACATGCACATATTTAAGTCTCCCAAATTGGGGAATGTGAGTCACGTCAGTTTGCCAGAGTTCACAGCTACCTAGGCCTCGGGAGTTTACCCCTAGGCCTAATGATGGGACCTGGTAGCTCTGGCAGCTGGGACATGTTGCCACAATCACCCTTGCTTGATCCCTGTGGAGATCAAACATCCTGATGAGGGCAGGAGAATTCTGGTGGAAAAATTGGTGGCTCAATTTTGCCTGTTGGAAAGTGTCGGGTACATTGGGTGTTAGTACCGGCATTGTCAGAGTGTCAGCTCTCCTGTTCCCTTCAGCGATGGGGCCTGGGAGATCAGTGTGCGACCGCACGTGCATCACATGAAAAGGTTGCTCTCGGTGGGAGAGGAGATAGACCGGTTTTGAGAGCAATTGGTGCAGCTTTGGATTTGCAACCTCCTTCAACAAGGCATGCTCCGCTCTGGCAGTTACTCCAGCCACATAGGCTGAATCTGTGACCAGATTAAAGGGTTCCTGGAACCTCTCAAAAGCTCTAACCACGGCTGCTAGTTCTGCAATTTGTGGTGATCCTTCCACCACCTGGACATCAGACTCCCACATCTGAGTCCGAGGATCCCACCAAATCATTACCAACTTGTGGGATGCTCCTGAGCCGTCAGTAAAAACTGTTAGAGCCTTGAATGGGGTTTTGCTTTGCAGTTGTTTTGGGGCCAAATTGAAAGTTGTGTTAAACAACTTATGTTTCGGTTTGTGAATAGAAATTTGGCCTGGGTAGCTGTCCAGAGCGAACTGGTGTCGCACTTGGACACGAAAGAACCACGCAGACACCTTGTCAGGAGAGAAGCAGAAAAGAGAGGGGGTCAGAGACCCCGAGCTTTATTATATATATTCTTAAAAACCACCGTGGATTGGAGGGAGAAATTACCACCCCTCAATCACACTGGTCAAAGGAAAAGTCCATCAAATGTCTCCGCCTAGGAGAATGGAATGAAAAACAATAAAGTACGGTTAACAAAACATGGCTATGTTTACAGAAAGTGCGTGAGAAACTGTTACAGAAAATGAAAACATCGAAGAGCTGCAAACTCAGGGCAACATCTCACCCTTTTTCCATTAAAAAAGAAAAAGAAAAAAGAAAAATGAACAATGTTCAATCTCTGCTTGTGGAAGGACCATCGGAGCGACCACCCACATCATCTGCATCTGAGTCGTCACTCGATGTTCCATCCACTTCATGACTTTCACTTTGGTCACGGTCTCCACCTTGCCTGTCGGCCGGATTTTGCCTCTGCGGTCGCAGGTCAGGACGAACACACTTTGCAGGTACCCAGCGCACCCCAGTATCTGTGGCTACACAAGCATACCCACGCCCCGAAGCGATAAGGTCATAGGGACCTTCCCACTGTTTGGTGACTAAATTCCGCACCCGAACCTTCGCTCGAGGCTGCTGTGCCTCGTCCAAAGCCTGTAACGAGAGGTGATGGTTCAAAATGACAGGATTATTAGAATTCTGCGGTACCGTAAGGTGATTGATGGTATACAAAGCTTTTGCCAACCGACTGTGCGGGGTTTCACCCTGCATTCCCCATTTTTGTTTTTGAAGAACCCGCTTCAGAGTACCATGAGCACGTTCTACAATAGCTTGACCAGTCGGAGAATGAGGAATACCAAACTTGTGTGACACACCCCACAACTGCAGGAACTGCCTCACCTCTTTCGAGGCATAAGCAGGACCATTGTCGGTCTTGACAGCAGAAGGTATGCCTAGAACGGCAAAGGCCTGCCTCCAGTGGGCAATGACATCGCGACTCTTTTCTCCAGTGTGAGCAGAAGCCCACATGGCAGAGGAGCAGGTGTCCACCGTGACATGCACATACTTAAGCCGGCCAAATTCGGCAACTTGGGTGACGTCAGTCTGCCAAATCTCCAAGGCCCTAAGGCCTCTGGGGTTTACCCCCGCCGACAAAGGCGCAGCAAGCGCGTGACAGTCGTCGCACGACTCGACAATGTCACGGGCCTCAGTTGGCGTCAACTGAAACTGCTTCTGCAGGGTATGTGTGTTCTGATGGAAAAACTCATGCGATGCCTTGGCCTGCGCGAGTGTATCAGGCTGAGGTGCTACCCACGCCGGGTTAGCCAACTTGTCAGCCCTCGCGTTACCTTCCGCTATGAACCCTGGCAAATTGGTATGACTCCTCACATGCAGAACATAATATGGATGAACCCGGTCCTGAATGACACACCACAGGGTCTTCAGCAAATGAAACAAATCAGCATTGCCGACTTCCTTCAGAACCGAATAACCCAACCGCTGTGCTATGTCAGCCACATAGGCGGAATCCGTGACCAAATTGAAAGGTTCCTGGGAAAATCTTTGAAATGCCATAAGAGCAGCCCTCAGTTCAACCAATTGGGCTGAGCCATCCTCATGACCTTCCAGAACCTGCCACTCAGATCCATCCCTCCAGGTAACAATGGCCTTTCCGGTTCTTCCCGAACCGTCAGTAAAGACAGTGGGTCCGTGCACCGGCTCCTGACTATGTTTGGGCCTCAGAGAAATCTCTGTGAGTTTTGCCACTTGCAGCAACTTGTGGCTAGGCAGATGATACACGATCTGCCCTGAAAAATTTTCTAGAGCACTTTGCAGAGAAACACTGTTCGCAAAGCTCCAGTCAAAGTCTTCCCGCTGTACCGGTAGTACAATCTTTGTGGGGTCTGCACCCATCAATTGCAAACACCGTTGCCGGCATTTGACTATCAAACGAGCGATCAGCTCAAACAATGCGGTTGCCGTCTTCTGCGGCTGATGGGGCAAGAAGACCCATTCCAGGACGTGCAAGGAATCGGACCATTTGTCACTCCATTGGCCAATGATACCTGTGGGATGCAAATCTGGAGTGGTGATGAAAACAGTGACATCAACGGAGGGATCAATGCGATAGACTTGTTGAGCAGAAACAGCTCGCTGAACCTCCTCCAGCACCTGACGTGCCTCAGGGGTCAATGTGCGAGGCGACTTCAAATCAGAGTCTCCCTTCAACAAATCGAACAAAGGAGACAACTGCGCTGTGGTCAGTCCCAAATACGGACGTAACCAAGCTACGACACCCACCAATTTCTGGGCATCATTCAGTGTCTTCACCGAATGCACAAATTGCACCTCTTTGGTGTTGAACTGTTCGTTCCAAAATTTTGACCCCCAAATATTTCCAAGGATGTTGCTGCTGAACCTTCTCTGGAGCCACCTGCAGCCCGTGAGAATGCAAAGCATCGAGCAACTGAGGCTGTATCCGCAGCAGCTCATCCTGGGTGGACGCAGCCACCAAGATGTCATCCATATAGTGATAAAACTGAGCATCAGGAAACTGCCTGCGAACTCCAGACAAGGCTCTGGCCACATACATTTGGCATATGGCCAGCGAGTTTCGCATCCCTTGGGGAAGAGTCCTCCATTGATATCTCTGTGCAGGTCCAGCATTGTTGATTGCTGGCACCGTGAAAGCAAATTTCGGTCTGTCATCGGGATGCAAAGGAATTGAAAAGAAACAATCCTTCAGATCCACGATGAGGATCGGCCAAGCTGCGGGAAGCATGGTGGGCGACGGCATACCAGCCTGCAACGTCCCCATGCTTTCCATCACGGCATTCACCTTCCTGAGATCTTGTAACAATCTCCATTTCCCAGACTTCTTTTTGATGCAGAAGACAGGAGTGTTCCAGGGACCGGTAGAAGGCTCCAGATGACCCTGGTCCAATTGCTCCTGAACCAACTCATGAAGGGCTACTAGTTTATCTTCAGGCAGGGACCACTGATTCTCCCAGATGGGTCTGTCCACCAGCCACCGTATAGGAGGCGTGGGACACTCTGCGCCCTTCACCACAGTGGCCCCCATCAAAAATCCGTCCCGATGCGCACCCCCCACGCAGCCAGAACATCCCTCCCCCAGAGGTTAAGAACAGTTTCAGTGACATGAGGCCTAACCACGGCCGTCTGTCCCTCTGAGTTCGTTATCACCACAGGCTTCTGGCTCGCGTAGCAGCGCTTCGTTCCTCCCAGTCCCGCGACAGGCGTCCCCACCGGATCCAACGGCCACTGCGGAGGCCAAGCGGCAAGGGAGAGAATCGTGACGTCTGCGCCGCTGTCCAGGAGCCTGCGGAGGTGGATATCTGGCGGTGTGGCATCGGGGATGGACAGGGTGCACTGCATCTCAGGACGTTGTTCAGTCATGACAGCAGTCCAATGAACTTGAGGCGGCCCAGTGGAACCAAAGCAGCCGTCTCCTCGTGACCTCGACTCTGCCCTGCGAACAGAAGACTTAAAAGGGACAAGTTGAGCAATCCGAGTCTTTTCAGGAATTGTGACCGGGGGGGTGGGTGTGGAAACCATGGCATAAATTTGTCCGGTGTAATCCGCATCAATGAGTCCCAGATGCACAATGATACCCTGAACGGTGGCGCTAGACCTCCCCATGAGGAGAGCACTCATGCCATCACCCAAGGGTCCAAGGGCATCCAAGGGGACTTTGTGCACTGTGCAAGAGTCTAAGACGACTGTTGCTGCTGTGCAGACGTCCACACCTGCTGAGCCGCTGGTGCTGGCTGCGAGCTGGCCAAGCAGACCTGCATCGGCTCCGGGGTTTGGAGAGACATTTGTGTCTGAGCACGTCTCCCCCGCGTGCTCCGCCCCCCATTTAAAGCCGAGCCCGAGGAAAGCTGACCATTAACAGGAGCTGCTGCCCTGCAGACATCTGCAGTATGGTTCGGCTTCCCACACCGAGCACAGAGAAACAAGGCACCCGTGCCTTTCCGCACCTTTCCTCCCGGCTTCCTGCTGGCCTGAGCACTCCCCTGCTTCCGCCTCCCGCCCTGTGGGCCTGACCCGACCGGCTGCGGGGCAGCAGCCACGGCAGCCACCTTACAATCGGCGGTGCCCAGCGGTGCACAGGCCTCAGCCATTTGACATAAAGAAGGATCACCAGGAAGTGCCCGAATAATCTTCTTACACTCAGCATTGCAATGAACCTTGGCAAGGTGCTTAAGCAACAGCGTCCTTACATTCTGATCCTCCACCTGCCTCTCTACAGCGGCAGTCAGCCTCCCTGCAAACTGCAAGAAGGATTCACCATTCCTCTGTGCAATATCTGCAAACTCCTCCGCAGGAGCAGCCATCTCAATAGTTTGAATCAACGCTGCCATGCCTACCTCTCGGCACTGATCGACCACAATCCAGTCCAGGGCAGCCTGCCTGCGAGCGTCAGCAAAATTGCCTGTACCTAGCAGCACATTGAGTCCAATCCCACGTCTGGGATCCTGCTGGCCCAACCCAGCATTCTGCGCTAGTGTCCTAGTTGCTAACTGGTTCCATTTCGATTCAAAGATGTCATATTCCACAGGTTGAAAGAGAACATGAGCCAGACTTCGGATATCATAAGGTACTAATAAAGTAGCATTAAAAACTCTAAGCAGCTGCATAACCTCACTAGACCCCAGACCATATCTGCCCACCTTCTCCCGGAGGTCCATCAGAGCTTTCCACGACATGGCCTGATGGGTGTTTTGATTGTCACCGAGAATAACAGGGAAAGCCTGGAGACCGTCCGGTGGGACTGCAGCACCTGCCGCGTTCCGTCCCGTGGTGTCCACAGGGACTTCAGCCGCAGCAGGGCTAAGGGGCTGTAAGGGATGGTCCGAAGACCCTTCAACGAGGACCCTTCATCTGCTTCACGATCATCTGCCGAAAGCGAGATGCTGAGCCTGGGCCTGGCCGAGGTGGAAAGCTAGCCAAACACAGCTGTGTCGGTCCTGCTGCCATCACAATAGGAACACCACGGGACATGTCGGAGCCGGTGTACGTGCCTGAGTACAGTGGGCAAGGAGACGTGTCAACCCTGATGTTACCAGACCAAGAACAGTGCGGGACACGCTGTCTGTTACCTGCTCTGTGCCGTTAACCTGAAACAATGGGACTTGCTCCCCCACTTCTCGGCTAGCTGCCCCTCACTTCGAAAAGGCTTGCCTCACCTGTTGGCTGGCTGCCACTTGCTTTCAAAAAGACTATTAAAGGACTCTCTGAGAAGACCCCAGTTGGGATCCCCCCATGGAAGACGACGGATCAAGCGGACTCCGTCTGGCCATTGGTAGCTATAACCCCCCTTTCTCTCCCTCTATCCTTTGTTTCCTTACATCTCTCTCCCTCTCTATCGCAATTACACCCCGTTGGTACGCAATAAAATACACTGTGCTGATTGAAATTTACACTTCTCCCTGTTGGTGTTTCTTTTGCACTCTGAGATTCGGGTAACGAACCATCACGACCCCCGCTCGTCTCGAGCGGATCGTGACATTAAATTGGCGTAGTCGGCAGGATCTGACAGACAGAAGGGGTGGCGGGGCTCTGTGCAATCTGTAACAGGGGAAGGACGTTTCACTCCAGCTGCACCTAGCCCGACGCCCAAAAGGGTGAGCGGTGTCTAGAAAGCAAGGGGGGTGACTCGAATTTCCCGCAAATTGTACATTCCCAAAAGAATGCACCCCACACTCAATTGAGGGCTCTGTCTTCAGAAATCCACAAAATTATCTCTTAGTGCAAAAGGGGGAGCGTTTGTGTTTGTGTTTGTGTTTTTATTAAAGAAAGGTGTGTAGGAGTTTTTGGTCTGCTTGGTGTAGCGAAGAGGCAACTATTAGAAACTAAAAGTGTACCTCCCAGGCAGATTTTGGCCTCTTCACCCACTCAGGGAAGTGAAGGGAGACACAGCTAATATCGGTGTGTGTTGAGTAACTAAGTTATTACCTCCCTGTAGTGGTTTTGTCCCTTCATAAAATGAATGAAAACCTCAGTGCAAAACACAAATCTGCACTTTATGCTCTATTAGCAAAACACAGTGCCAGACCCTCTCCTGGAGGGGAAGAATGGGCACAAAACAACTGGTTCAATTTAGAGAGTGTAACTGATAGAATATGCTCTTTGCAACATGAAGCAAGATTTAGACCTGGCCGCAGCAAATCCATAACCTGCTCCGTCTTAGGAGCCTGTCTTGCGGCTGCTACAGATCATCACCTTAAGCGGTGTAGTGAAGAAAAAGCAATAATAGATTCCCTTCAAAACCTAGTAGATATTCTACAAAAACAATTAGATGAAAAAATAAATGAATTAGATGAAAAAACAAATGAAATTAATTTGCTGCAAGCTGCCTTGAGAGACGAATATCTTAAGAACTCAAGGAATGCTGATCCAGCAAGAGAAACGGAGGAAAAAGAAACCCTCCACATTAACCAAATTTACCCCCAGAAAGATTTAATCCTGGCAAAAAACTGTGCAGAAAATTGTTGTCCTCACATAAGACCCTTAACTAAAACTGAATACTTTTATGCCAATGATGAGGACTCTGACCCACACATTACCACTAAACAAACTCCATTTACTGTTACTGAATTGGCCAAATTGAAAAAAGAGTATGGACGGCTCCCCCATGAATCTGAAACGGAATATGTTTTCTGAGTGTCCCTTACTGGGGGAGACCAAATTCAGCTAACTGAGCAAGAAGCCAGTGAATACTGGGGACATGGAGTGTTCTTAACAACCGGTGACAAGCTTTCTGCGTGGTCCCTAACTCAGCGTGCTGCTTATTGGGCTGGGGGACTCAACCCTCTAGAATGGGGAGACCCCTTAGCTATAGTCACTGCTCCTGACCAGCTCTTAGAGAGCGTCCACAAAGCTGCTTGCTTGCAAATGGTACATGAAAGAAAATTAATTCCTACCTGTGAGTCTCCCATGCAATTACCTGTAAAACCAGAAATGATAACCCCTTTAATTCGGGGACTCCCAGAATCTCTCAAACCTACAGCAATTGTTCTTCAAAAAACTATAGCAGCTATAAGTCCAGTAGATAGGCTGGACAGATTCCTTGGAAACCCGAGCGACCGAACTGGATCTACTGATCCCGGGTTTAAAGCAGTTTCTAACTGGCATTGCCCAAGACCCACCCTACCGAATCCACCCGTTCAACCTAGTGCACCCCTCAAGTTAAAATGCCTGAATCCAGGAAAGATCCCCAACATGCTTTAGGATTGTTAGTGTTTTGGAGAAAACACATCCCAGATTTTTCCATGGTTGCCAGACCTCTTTATAACTTGATGAGAAAAGGGGTAAAATGGGAATGGACTGCTTCTCAGGAAAAAGCATTGCAATTGTTGATTTTTGAAGCAACAGCTCACCAAGCCCTAGGCCCTATTCATCCTACAGACCCTTTCCAGGTGGAATGGGGATTTGCCTTCTCAGGGTTGTCAGTACACATATGGCAGCGGGGTCCTGAGGGTCCTACGAGGCCTGTTGGTTTTTATTCCCGTGGCTTCAAAGATGCTGAAAAAAGATACACTACCTGGGAAAAAGGATTGTTTGTGGTTAGCTCAGCTCTCATAGAAGTGGAGAAGATTGCACGACAACAACCAATTGTTTTGAGAGGCCCTTTTAAAGTTGTTGAAACAGTTTCTGCTGGGACTCCCCCGCCTGACGGGGTGGCCCAGAGAGCCTCAGTAAGAAAGTGGTATGCTCAAACTGAACGTTATTGTAATGTTTTCTCAATCACTGAAGGTGCTGTGAAAAATCTGGCAGTACAAAGAACTGAAGGCTTGGGTAACAGCCAAGACAAACCTGCCTCAGTCATTAAAGTAGCTGTTTGGAGTATTTTCCAACGTGAGACACAGAATGCTTCTCTTGTTTTTATCTACACCTATTCCTATGCTGTGTTTACTAGATATGCATGGGTAGCCTTTGATGCCCTAGGGAGAGAGCATCGGACACATATACGCTGGACAATTCCATCATTTTAATCTTCTGCCTCTTGGCGGCAGGCTCTGTTGTGTTTACTTTTCACAGAAGAACTCCGAGGGACATGAAGACCACATGAACCATGATGAAACTAGTGATACTTTTTGCATCCTACCACAGCACCATGGCCAAAAACCAGCTGATTGGCTGTGGTCTGACCGTAGTCACATACCATGGTATAAGTACTCCCCTTGTGTTGAATGACAAGAATGTCTTGGAGTGACTCTATCATGTGTATCCCCTATCATGCTCTATGCCCAAAAAGTAATATTGTGACTTTTCTGTGCCTTTAAACTGAGCTTAGGGAAAAAAAAAACCAAACGAACTTTTCAAAACAGTTTCCCAAGGACACAGAGATACATTCCTCTGCGTTCTCTGGCTGCAGGAGCAGGAGGGAGCACGCTGCTTGCTTTCTTCAGCCAGCGGTTTCGGGTTTTTTTTCCCTCTCTTCCCGGCGTGAGACGGAAAGCTGCATTCTGTTTCCTGAGACTTTGGTTTTTCCCTTCTTCTCTTCTGAACTGTTCAACAACATCAGAACACATCGGGAGAATTTTTCCCCGAAGCCCGGGGGTGGGCCCTCGCCGAGCCAGCTCCGAGGAGGAGAGAGACCACACCTACAAAAAGACTCTGAAATCTTCCCAGGTTTCTCTCTATAGCGAGAGATTTCATTTCATTATTTAGCATTATTATCCTTTTCCTGTGTGTTTGTTAAATCAATAGTTCTTATCGCATTCAGTTTCCTTCGAGGAAAATAATTTTTTTCCCGAACCCTGTGGGGGAAGGGTGGTTGTAACCTGGTTTTCTCTCAGAGGATATATTGCTAGATCTTAGCCAAACCGGCACAAATACTTATTGGCGTAGTCAGCAGGATTCAAAAGAATGTAAAAAAAAAAAAAAAACCTGTACTAATTACATCTTAGTTTAAATTTAACTACTTTGTGTAAGAGTAAAGTAGTTACCATGTTAGTTAATTTCATAATGTCTCTCTGGCCGGATATACTCCCATTTTTTTAGTCCCTAGGCTTGCTTAAAGTACTAGTGGTTTTTTAGTCCCAAGGCCTGTTTGCCTATCCACAACTTAGTCTAATCCTGTAGCTGATAAAACACTTTTACAGAGCAAGAGCACAAATCAAAATTTCTATTTTGCTTTGCTCGGTAATAATAATTTATAAAAAGTCAACAGAGGTACAAGCAGTTGTTCAAAGTGTGTATAATAAGTCGTTTCTCCATCCTAACCCCAGTCCTAGTTTCAGTAGCCTGTTTTAGGAGTTTATTAGTAATTGCACTCAGTTTGTTAAAAGAAAAGGAAACGGGGTTTCCCAGCCTTTCATCTCCCTCCCCTTTAAATTTAATACATCATCTTTTAAGAAAGTTCAGTTTCCCTTAGATGTTAAAGAAACCATCTTCCTAGTAGTTTATCTAGTAAGCTTCCTTTATTTAGCTTGCAGCTTGTCTAGAATGAAAGCTCAAATTTCCCAGGGAACTGATGAAATACCTGACCCAAAAGTAAAAAAGCCTGAATAGAGTAAAAAATGAGAGGATATGGGCCAAATCCTGAAAGAATTCTCTAACCCAATAGCTTGAAATTTCCCCCCTGAACAAATTCAAAACCCAGCTGTGGTGGAGAAATATCTAAGAGAGAAATTCAATAACAATCCTAAAGAAGAAAAGCTCATTGCAATATGCTATGCCTTAGCATATGCCTATCGCACAATGCTAAGTACTGTTGAGCAGCAAATAAAGGCAGAAGGGCAAGAAAACAAATCAGCAGGCACCCCAGTCACTCAAGCTGCAGCCAAACCAGAGAGAGACACTAAGGCATTGACAGTTACTCCTGTCACGAAGAAAAAACACACAACCAAAACTAATCGCCCAGTAAAAAATAATGATGATGCAGGGGAAGGAACCTCAAAACCACCAACTGACTCAGGCACAGAAACCATTACTGAGTCCCGGTCCATAAAGGACCTTCACAGCCTAAGAAAAGACTGTCGAATAAACTGAGTTACAACTGAGAAGGGGATTCCTGTATTCAATCCTTCAAGATCCAGAGGACTGAAGAGGCGCCTTGCTGTCGGGAGAGGGGTGCAAAGAGGTTGAAGTGAAGTGCAAGTTATCTTTTAAGCTTAATGAATATGTAACAGTTTGAGAGGATACTTAAGCTCACAAAAAAGTGAATAAGATTGCGCCTCTGGCTGATTGCTAGGCGCCCAGCGCTGTATTTGCCTTTGTTCTACTAATAAATGTTCAATACTTTGTAGCTAAAATTTTTAGCTTGTTAATTCATTTATTTCATCTTCCTGGTGTGAGAGAGAAAGCTGAACTTTGTTTCCTGGGACTTTGGTTTTTCCCTTCTTCTCTTCTGGACTGTTCAACAACATCAGAACACACCAGGAGAACTTCCTCCCCGAGGCCCGGGGGGTGGGCCCCTCACCGACCAGCTCCGAGGAGGAGATAGACCACACCTACAGAAGGACTCTGAAATCTTCCCAGGTTTCTCTCTATAGCGAGAGATTTCATTTCATTATTTAGCATCATTATCCTTTTCCTGTGTGTTTGTTAAAATAAATAGCTTTTATCTCTTTCACTTTCCTTCGAGGAAAAAATTTCCTTTTTTCCCGAACCCTGTGGGGGGAAAGGTGATTGTAACCTGGTTTTCTCTCAGAGGATATATTACTAGATTTTGGCCAAACCGGCACAAATACTTATTGGTGTAGTCGGCAGGATTCAAAAGAAAGTGAAAAAACCTGTACTAATTACATCATAGTTTAAATTTAACTACTTTGTGTTGGGGTAAAGTAGTTACCATGTTAGTTGATTTCATAATGTCTCTCTAGCTGAATATACTCATGTTCTTTTAGTCTTTAAGCTTGTTTAAAGTACTAGTAGTTTTTTAGTCCCTAGGCCTGTTTGCCTATCCACAACTTAGTCTGATCCTGTAGCTGATAAGACACTTTTACAGAGCAGGAGCACAAATCAAAATTTCTATTTTGCTTTGCTCAGTAATAATGATTTATAAGAAGTCAACAGAAGTACAGGCAGTTGTTCAAAGTGTGTATGATAAGTTGTTTCTCCATCCTAACCCCAGTCCTAGTTTCAGTAGCCTGTTTTAAGAGTTCATTAGTAATTGCATTCAGTTTGTTAAAAGAGGAGGAGATGGGATTTCCCAGCCTTTCATCTCCCTCCCCTTTAAATTTGATACATTATCTTTTAAGAAGGTTCAGTTTCCCCTGAATGTTAAAAAGACCACCCTCCTAGAATTTAATCTAGTAGTCTTCCTCTATATGGTTTGCAGCTTGTATAAAATAAAGGCTCAAATTTCCAGGGTGACTGAGGAGACACCTGTCCCAGAGGTGGAAAATCCTGGGTAGAGTAAAAAATGAGAAGATACAGGCCAAATCCTAAAAAAATTCTCTTACCCGATAATTTGCAATTACCCCCCAGAACAAATTCAAAACCCAGCTGAGGTAAAGAAATATCTGAAAGAGAAATACAATAACAATTCTAATAAAAAACAGCTCATTGCAATATGCCAAGCCTTGACATATGCCTATCGCACACTGCTAAGTACTCTAGAGCAGCAGATAAAGGCAGAGGGGCAAGAAAATAAATCAGCAGACACCCCAGTCACTCAGGCTGCAGCCAAACCAGAGGGAGAAACTAAGCCATTGACAGTTGCTCCTGTCACGAAGAAAAAGCACGCAACCAAAACCGATCGCCCAGTGAAAGATGATGATGATGCAGGGGAAGGAACCTCAAAGCCACCAACTGACTCAGGCACAGAAACCATTACTGAGTCCCTGTCCATAAAGGACCTTCACAGCCTAAGAAAGGACTACACCCGACAGTCTAATAAATCCATAATAAGTTAGATAGTCCGTATTTAAAATGCTGCAAGTAATAATGTAATGCTGGATGGCGCTAAAGGGAAGCATTTAGGATCCCTGTCACATGATCCAGCTATCGACCAAAAGATAATAAAGAGAGCTGACTCTACCAGTGTCTGGAGACGGCTCTTAAGTAGTGTAAAGGATAAATATCTGTGTGCGGATGATCTCTATATGCAACAAACCCAGTGAAAGAGCATTGAACAAGGGATTCAACGCCTGAGAAAACTAAAAGTGGTAGAAGTTGTCTTCACAGATGACCCAAGAATAAAGAGTCCAGACCAGGCCACAGTTAGTCCATTCATGTGGCGAAAGCTCATACAGCTTGGGCCATCAGAATATAAGTCTGCTTTAGCACTAATGAAACCATGTCACGGTGCAAATGAAACTGTGCAAGACATGGCAACGAAGCTCCGAGCATATGCGGACTCCGTGCATGGCCCAACACACGCGAAAATTGCAGCTGTTAAAACACGTATGCAAAAATTAGAAAATAAAATAAAAAAGAATTACCAAGACCTCAAAAAAGAGGTCAAAGAGGGCTTTCTCCAAATCTCGGCAGTACAAATCAGAGATTCTGATACCCAACGAGGACGTTCCCTAGAAAGAAAGTACATCCCATGAAGTGAGCTGTGAAAATTCCTGTGTAACAGTGGGGAAGACACAAAGAAGTGGGGCGGACAGCCCACTTCTGCTCTGGCAGCACGAGTGCATGAATTAAAGGACCGCAAGTCTCAGAAAAGAAATTTTACTAAAAAGAAAGTAGCTCCAGTTGCCCGTAGCCAATCTGCCAAAAATAATAAACAGAAAGATAACCAGAATTAGAGGGGCCCTGCCTCTAACCAGGTAGAGGCCAAAAAAACCCGTATTTTTTAGACTGTGTAGATTCGTTGGCCTGGTACATCAAAACCACAAAAATATAATGCTTTAGTTAACACTGGTGCACAGTGCACAATAATCCCATCGCAACATGTAGGAGTAGAATCTGTTTCTATTACTAGTGTAACAAGTGAGTCACAAAATTTAACCCTAGTGAAAGCTAAAGTGAGTCTAACTAGAAATAAGTAGAAAAAACATTTCATTGTGACTGGCCCAGAGGCCCTGTGTATTTTGGGCATAAACTTCCTCCAAAAAGAGCATTTCAAAGACCCAAAAAGACTCAAGTGGGCTTTTAAAATAGCTGCTGTAAAAACAGAGGGCATCAAGCAATAAAACACCCTGCCTAAACTATCAGAGAACACATCTGCAGTAAGCCTTCTAAAAGAAAAAAAACAAAAAGTACCAATTGCTACCTCAACAGTGCATCGCCGACAGTACCAAACAACTCAAGATGCTGTAATTCCCATCCACAAAATAATCCGTGACTTAAAGAGCCAAGGAGTGATTAGCAAAACCCACTCACCCTTCAACAGCCCCATCTAGCCTGTGCGCAGATCTAAAAGAAAATAGAGATTAACTGTAGACTATCGTGCCTTGAATGAAGTAACTCCACCACTGAGCGCTGCTGTGCCAAACATGTTAAAGCTTCAGTACGAGCTAGAGTCCAAAGCAACAAAGTGGTATGCCACTATTGACATTGCTAATGCATTTTTCTCCATTCCTTTAGCACCGAAGTGCAGGCCTCAGTTTGCCTTCACCAGGAGGGGTGTGCAGTACACCTAGAACCGACTGCCCCAAGGGTAAAAACACAGTCCCACGATCTGCCATAGAGTGATCCAGACTGCACTAAAAAAAAGTAAACTCCAGAACATCTGCAGTACATTTATAACATCATTGTGTAAGAGAACACCGCAGCAGAGGTGTTCAAAAAAAAAAAAATCATCCAGATTTGACTAAAAGCTAGTTTTGCCATCAAAAAGAGCAAAGTCAAAGGACCTGCTCAGGAAATCCAATTCCTAAGAGTGAAATAGCAAGATAGACGGTGTCAGATTCCCACTGAGGTCATCAATAAAATCACAGCAATGTCTCCACCAACTAACAAAAAGGAAACACAAGCTTTCCTAAGTGTCATAAGATTTTAAAAAATGCATTTTCCTAAATATAGCCAGATTGTAAGTCCTCTCTACGTAGTTACCCGCAAAAAAAACAATTTCCACTGGGGCCCTGAACAGCAGCAAGCCTTTGCCAAGATCAAGCAAGAGATCGCTCATGCGGTAGCCCTTGGCCCAGTCCGGACAGGACCAAGAATGAAAAACATGCTCTACTCTGCAGCTAGAAGCCATGGCCTGTCCTAAAGCCTTTGGCAAAAGGTGTCTAGTGAGACTCGAAGTCGACCACTGGAATTCTAGAGTCAAAGCTACAAAAAATCTAAAGCCAACTACACCCCAACAGAAAAAAAAAATCTTAGCAGCCTATAAAAGAATCCAAGCTGCCTCAGAAGTAATCAGCACTAAAGCACAACTCCCCCTAGCACCCCGGCTACCGGTGCTAGAGTAGATGTTCAAAGCAAAAGTGCCCTCTACCCACCATGCCACCAATGCCACATAGAGCAAATGGATTGCTCTCATCACACAGCGCGCCCGTATCTGAAAACTAAATCGCCCTGAGATTTTAGAAATAATCATGAATTAGCCCGAAAGTAAAAACTTCAGTCTCAGTAACAAAGAAAAACAAGAGCAAGTGAAACGTGCTAAAGAAGCTCCACCATAGAACCAACTGCCAGCAAAAAACACATGCTACGCTCTTTTCACCGATGGTTCTTGTCGCATTGTAGAGATGAAACGGAAGTAAAAAGCAGCTGTATAGAGTCCCACACGCCGAGTTGCAAAAGCTATTAAAAAAAAAAGTGAATCAAGCCAACTTGCCCAACTCAAAGCTGTTCAGCTAGCCCTAAACATTGCTATAAAAAAAAAGTAGCCAAAGCTCTACCTCTACACTGATTCGTAGATGGTAGCCAATGCTCTGTAAGAATAGCTAAAATGTAAGAAAAAACTAATTAGCAGCGTAGGGGAAAACCCATCTAAGCTGCTAAAAAGTAAAAAAACATTGCTGCCTGAGTAAAAAAGCTGCTTGTAAAAGTCCGCCATGTAAATGCTCATGTCCCCAAAAGTAAAGCTAATAAAGAACACCAAAACAACAAACAAGTAAACCAAGCTGCAAAAATAAAAGTGTCACAGATAAACTTAAATTAAAAACACAAGAGAGAGTTGTTCCTAGCTCAATAAACCCATAATGCCTCAAGTCATCAAGGCAAAAGTGCCACCTATAAGTGAGCACGAAACCAAAGAGTCGATCTAACCATAAACAGTATCTCCCAAGTAATCCATGACTGTGAAACGTGCGCTGCAATCAAGCAAGCCAAGCGAGTAAAACCCCTATAGTATAGTGAGCAATAGTCCGAATACAAGTATAGAAAAGCCTAGCAAATTGATTGCATCACACTGCCTCAAACACGCCAAGGCAAGCGCTACATGCTCACAATAGTAAAAGCCACCACTAGATGGCTAGAAACCTACCCTGTGCCTCATGCTACTGCCCAGAACACCATCCTAAGCCTTAAAAAGCAAGTTCTGTAAAAGCATAGTACCCCTGAAAAAATTAAATCCAACAATAGAACTCATTTCAAAAACAGCCTTATAAACACCTGGGCTAAAAAACATAGCATTAAATAAGTGTACCATATCCCTTACCATGCACGGGCAGCTAAAAAAGTAAAGCGATGCAATAAATTATTAAAAACCACCTTAAAAGCCCTAAGTAAAAAAACTTTCAAAAATTAAAAACAACATCTAGCAAAAGCCACCTAGTTAGTCAACACTCAGAGTTCCACCAATAAACCTAATCCAGCCCAATCTAAATCCCTGCATACAGTAAATAAAAATAAAGTTCCAGTAGTGCATGCCAAAAAACTGTTAAGAAAGACTGTTTAAGTTAATTCTGCCTCGAGTACAGACAAACCCATCCGTGGGGTTGTCTTTGCCCAAAAACCTAGTTGCACATAGTGAGTAATGCAGAAAAACAAAATAAGACGTTGTGTACCACAAAAAAATCTAATTGTTAAGTAAAAACCACATGTAATGTGAAATGCCTATACACCACTGCTCGCTGAGTGTCACTGTCGCTGTTTGTACATAGCTGTATATATGTATTAATGTGTGTGTGTAAAGTTAAAATATATTAATTTAAGCATTAAGCCAATAATATGTGATAAGGGGTGGAATGTCTTGGAGTGACTCTATCATGTGTATCCCCTATCATGCTCTATGCCCAAAAAGTAATATTGTGACTTTTCTGTGCCTTTAAACTGAGCTTAGGAAAAAAAACCACCAAACGAACTTTTCAAAACAGTTTCCCAAAGACACAGAGATTACACTCCTCTGCATTCTCTGGCTGCAAGAGCAGGAGGGAGCACCCTGCTTGCTTTCTTCAGCCAGCGGTTTCGAGTTTTTTTTCCCTCTCTTCCCGGCGTGAGACGGAAAGCTGCATTTTGTTTCCTGAGACTTTGGTTTTTCCCTTCTTCTCTTCTGAACTGTTCAACAACATCAGAACACATCAAGAGAATTTTTCCCCGAAGCCCGGGGGTGGGCCCTCGCCAACCCAGCTCCGAGGAGGAGAGAGACTACACCTACAAAAAGACTCTGAAATCTTCCCAGGTTTCTCTCTATAGTAAGAATTTTCATTTCATTATTTAGCATTATTATCCTTTTCCTGTGTGTTTGTTAAATAAATAGTTCTTATCTCATTCACTTTCCTTCGAGGAAAATAATTTTTTCCCCGAACCCTGTGGGGGGAAGGGTGGTTGTAACCTGGTTTTCTCTCAGAGGATGTATTGCTAAATCTTAGCCAAACCAGCACAAAGAATAATGTTTTCCCTCCCTTTATAGTAACAAAAAGTAATGATGTTACAATATGATGCAGATTAATTGCTGAATCTTTTACCGAATCTATACACAGCTATAGCATTGGACCTGACGGCCGTGTTTTGTTTTGTGTAATTCAAATCAAGATTATTGGTTAAATTTAACTGCTGTACAATTTTCTCATAAAGTTATGTGTGGTAAAAACAATACAAAATACTGGGGGGAACTCGAAATTGATGTAGTGACACCTACTACCCAACCACCGGTTATGCTAAGCCCAAGAATTTTTAAAATCAGACCATATATAATCAGGAAAACAGGCCAACAACAAATATTGTTTAATCTGGTATGGTCTCTCAAACAAGTCAAATTGCTGATGCAAAACAATGTCTCAGAAATTCAGTCAGCTTGTTCACCTTTTCTACAAACTTCTTTCAAAGGGTGGACAACCTGGTTACAGAAGCGAAACTCTTTTAAGAAATGAATCCAAAGAGACATAACCGGTGTTGTGGGAGCAGGATTGGGAGTTTTGAATAGCATTGATTCAGAAGTGCTGATGAACAAATTGGCTGCCACAACTAGAGATCTGACCAAATTACAACAACCACTGCAGTCGTCATTATCGGCTCTGGGAGCCCAGCAGTGGCTGTTATCAAACATATTACCAAATTGAGAAAAGGTAAATGTAAATGATCACAAATTGATAATTGCCACACAAAACAATATCTCTTTGGCTCTCAGCTGCATCCAAGCTCAATTGTGGGTGCAGTCAGTTGCTGCTTCAGTTAGAAGGAGAAAAAGGCACTTGTCCCACTGAAATTCGAAAAATAATCTGGGACAGTGCCACTAACTTTGGGCCCATCAAATTGGTGAAAAATGGCAAAATGTTAATTTGGAAACTTGTATTGTCCGAGAACAACAAAGATTCATCTGTGAAAGCATTACAATAAAAGCTCAAGACATTTGTTTAGACACCGATCAAAATATTTGTCATTTTGAAATCCATCCTAACAAGAATCCTGAAACAGTGCTTGTGTACATAAGTAATAGATGTGTATGCTTAAGAATTGCTTGTGATAGTGTATTTATAAAAAATTTAGTAGTAAATACAAAAAATCATTCAAATTTTTGTGTGTGTAACTTCACTATGTGATTTTTCTTATTTAGCTCCAGTTACTTCTCATTACCTTTTGCAGTCTAATTACACACTAATTCACCAACTTCTGCCCACTCCCATTGGAATGAATCTTAACTGTTCACCATGATGTGAAAGAAATACATCGTGTTTTAGAAAAAGTAAAGAAAGACGCTGAACACAGTTGGTGGGATACCCTTTTTGGGTGGTCACCGACTGCTACAGGTGTCTTGAACAAGTTGTGTACACGATTGGCATACAACTTAGTTGATGTTCCATTTACTATAGACATTCCTAAAGTCATTGATACAAAACGTAAAAATGTATTGAAGTAAGAAATTGATTTGTGTGCCTTAATCAAATTGATTGTGTGCTTTAATCAAACTGATTGTGTGGCTTAATCAAACCAATTGTGTAAACGAAATTGTTAATTTTCTTTTGCACCCTTTTCTTTTTCTCTTTCCTTCCTTTTCTCCCCTTCTTTATTTTCCGGGTTCTGCTACCAATGCCGGCGAGTCCCGAAGACTTCAACAGAAGAAACTGAGTGTTCCGGACGACGATCGTGAATCACGGGGTGGTGTAAGGGACGGTCCGAAGACCCTTCCCCGAAGACCCTTCATCTGCTTCACGATCATCTGCCGAAAGCGAGACGCTGAGCCTGGGCCTGGCCGAGGTGGAAAGCTAGCCAAACACAGCTGTGTTGGTCCTGCTGCCATCACAATAGGAACAGCACGGGACATGTCGGAGCCGGTGTACATGCCTGAGTACAGTGGGCAAGGAGACGTGTCGACCCTGCTGTTACCAGACCAAGAACAGTGTGGGACACGCTGTCTGTTACCTGCTCTGTGCCGTTAACCTGAAACAATGGGACTTGCTCCCCCACTTCTCGGCTAGCTGCCCCTCACTTCGAAAAGGCTTGCCTCACCTGTTGGCCGGCTGCCACTTGCTTTCAAAAAGACTATTAAAGGACTCTCTGAGAAGACCCCAGTTGGGATCCCCCCACGGAAGACGACGGATCAAGAGGACTCCGTCTGGCCATTGGTAGCTATAACCCCCCTTTCTCTCCCTCTATCCTTTGTTTCCTTACATCTCTCTCCCTCTCTATCGCAATTACACCCCGTTGGTACGCAATAAAATACACTGTGCTGATTGAAATTTACACTTCTCCCTGTTGGTGTTTCTTTTGCACTCTGAGATTCGGGTAACGAACCATCACGACCCCCGCTCGTCTCGAGCGGATGGTGACAGGGGCCTATCGCCACAAGCCACAGGGCGACATGCCGTGGCACGATCACCCACTTCCTCAACTTTAGCTTGCACATCCTCCCAGAATTTCACAGGACCCTGGGGGCGAACCGTGACCTTACACGGCGGAAGAGTCCATAAGGCAGCCGAAGGGGACCCGCCAGCCCGAGATCTGGGATCCCGGGGAGGCACCGGCCCCCCAGCCGCGGCACCGCCTGTGCCGAACACAAACAGTCCGGGACTTGTCCCCGCTGCCTCTTCGGCGACTGTGGAATGCTGCAGAGGCGAAGCCGTGCCATTTGGCCCCCGGCTTCCCCCAGCCCCAGCAGAGCTCGGGCCATCCGGGACGCCGGAGGCGCTGATCGCGGCCGCCGGAACAGAAGATGCTGCAGTGGCCGCAGCTGGAGGCCCAGGACGGAGAGGGGCCTGCCCAGACTCCCCCCGCCCCTGCGCAGGGAGGGATTGAGCCACCGGGAGGGGCAGATCTCGCAGGGCTGCAGCCCGCCCCTGCGCCATGGCCGCGGCCCGCCCCTGCGCCATGGCCAAAGACCCGGATGGTGACGGGCGCGCCTGCGCGAGCTACGGGGTGGGGGCCGCCGATATCGAGCCCAGAAGGGTCCCGCCGGTGGGGCGGTGCCCGAGCGCAGAGACCGCCGGCCACGGAGGGGGTCGCGCGCTCTCTTCGGCACCCAGAGTTTCTGTCAAATCCAGCAGATCCCCAGGTACTGAGACCTCACGGCCCCCGGCGCCGGGCTGGGCGCGAGTCTTCGCGTCCATCTCGGCCGAAGCCAACCACTCAGCTACCGCTTCCCCGGGCTGGTACTTGATGGAAACGCCACAATTCGGGCACGCTACAGTTAAACTTGCACGGTCCAACGACCTGGCCCCCTCCCCCAGCCCCGGGAAGGCACAGGGAAAAGGGCAGTCTTCGCCGCTCCGCTGCCCCCACAGCACGGGGGGCGAAGCCGGCCCCTGCGAAATCCCAGGGCCCGGGGGGGGGCGAAGCCGGCGCCACCAACCTCCCGGGGCTTTCCGAGACCAATTCGTCCCCGAACGCCTGCCAATCATCCCAGCTCGGCTGGCCAGTGAGCGGAACGCTCTCCAGGGCTGGTCCATCCCCCATATCAGCGACCTGAGGCGAGAGGGGCGGTTCCTCTTCCACCTCAGCCAGCTCAGGGGGCGTTCTGGGCTGGCTCAGCGAGTCCACGGGAGTAGCTGTTCCCGACAGACTGCCGTGGCCTTGAATAACAAAATTCACGCATTTCCAGGAGACCAACAGCTTTGCCATATCGAGACTACGCTCAACAGCTAGCATTTCAAGCATAGCACATCCTAACTCCGCCCAAATTGCCCTAGAAAGAACATCTCCAGCGTCCTGGAAGAAACTCCTTGTTTTCCCCCAGAAATATACCTTTTCCAACTCCGCTCTGTTAACCGAGACTCCCTGACTATCCAACGCTATCTGTATGACCTCTAAGGCCAAGGAATCGCTTGAGGAATCCGTATTAATCACCATTTTTAAAACCCTAGCTGACCAGGGAAAAAACTCCCTACCTGACTCGAGCCTGCACTTCCCCGTACGGGCCACCAGATGTCGCACTTGGACACGAAAGAACCACGCAGACACCTTGTCAGGAGAGAAGCAGAAAAGAGAGGGGGTCAGAGACCCCGAGCTTTATTATGTATGTTCTTAAAAACCACCGTGGATTGGAGGGAGAAATTACCACCCCTCAATCACACTGGTCAAAGGAAAAGTCCATCAAATGTCTCCGCCTAGGAGAATGGAATGAAAAACAATAAAGTACGGTTAACAAAACATGGCTATGTTTACAGAAAGTGCGTGAGAAACTGTTACAGAAAATGAAAACATCGAAGAGCTGCAAACTCAGGGCAACAAACTGGAGGTGCTCATTTGTCTGGAGCAAATGCTCCAAGACACCAATGGTCAATGGTACGTGAATGCAAGTGAAGTCGCACCCAGCAAGGTTACGGAGGCGAGCTCTGGCTCTCATGATTAATTGAGCCATCAATTCCTGTGGCGTGGTGATGGTCTTGGATGGCTGATGCGACAGAAAGACCCATTCTATGATCAAGAGGGGGTCTTTCTGTGCTGCGTCCCACTGAAAAATGAGTCCGTGGTAATGAGGAGAGTTACCCAAAATGATGTAGCTGAAGGGTAACCTCGGGTCTGTCTGGTGGGCCTGTCGAGAAGACAGGGCAAGCTGCACCTTACCAATGGACTCCTGGGCCTCCGCGGGATGGTTTGGGGTGAGTCCAGGTCCTCGTATCCCTTCAGGAGATCGAACAGGGGAGCGAGGTCCTCCGTCGTAACACCCAGCAGGGGACGGACCTAGTTGATGGAACCACAGAGCTGATGGAGGTCTCGCAGGGTCCTCGGGTTGTCCCGGATGGTCAGCTGCTGGGGTATGACAGCCTGTTCGCTGATGCAGAGTCCCAGATAGGTCCATGGGCAGATGTGCTGGATCTTCTCAGGATGAACTTCAAATCCTGCCTTCTCAACGGCTTGGACAGTCTTTTCCAGTGTCAAGTCCAGTAATTGTTCCTCCGGTGCACATATCAGGATGTCATCCATATAGTGGAGGATTACTGATTTTGGGAATGACTTCCGAACAGGGGACAGGACACAGGCAATGTACCACTGGCAGATGGTGGGTGAGTTCTTCATGCCTTGCGGCAGAACTTGCCAGTGGTACCTGCGCATCGGGGCTTGCCGGTTTATAGACGGAATGGAAAAGGCAAATCAGGGGGCATCACGCGGGTGTAGGGGGATATTGAAAAAACAATCCTTCAGGTCTATAACGGCAAGCTTCCATTGACGGGGCAACATCAAGGGCGAGGGTAGGCCGGGTTGCAGGGGACCCATATCCTCAATTACCTCATTGATTTTACGGAGGTCATGGAGGAACCTCCACCTGTCCTTGCCTGGTTTCTTTAGCACAAAGACAGGAGAGTTCCAAGGGCTATTAGATGGTATGATATGACCCTTGGAAAGCTGCTCCTCCACTAGGGACTCGAGAGAGCTCAATTTTTCTTGGGACAGAGGCCACCGGTCCACCCACACGGGGTATCTGTCTTCCACATGAGCCGCTGGACGGTGTGCTCCACAGTGACCCCGACTAAAAATCCTGGGATGGTGGTGGGATTTCCAATCGAATCCCCCATTGGGGTAAAAGGTCCCTGCCCCAAAGTATCAACCCTGAGTTGATGACAAATGGACGGACGGACGCAACGTGACTGTCTGGGCCCTTGATGATGATATTATTAGTACTCCACATAGAAGCTGTCGACCCCCCTATCCCGGTGACCCTCCCATTTACCGGCTTCAAGCCCCATTCTTTGGGCCACTCGGCACTGGAGACCAAGGTGATATCGGCTCTGGTGTCGACCATCCCGGTCAGGGTGGCCGTGGAGTGCCCATTGCGCAGTCTGCAGTTTATAGTTGGTTTGCCCTGTCCCACAATGTTTGCCCACCATATGGATGGGGTCCTGTGGCACCGGGGATAGTCGTCTGGGATCACGACCGCCTGTGCGACCACCTGTCCTCTAGGAAGGAACCAGGGCTGATTCCGGCAGGAAACTATAATGGTAATGTCTCCGCCTGGTTCTAGCCTTTTCATCTCAGGAACCACAAACAGTTCAGGTGGGCCCCGCAGAGGGTCTCCCAAGATCAAAATGTCTGTGTCCATGTCCGAGAGTGTGTTTGCCTTTGCTGAAATTTGCCACTGAGCCCCTGTGGTGAACTGAATTGGAGAGGCACTCACCAGGGTCAAGCGTATTCTTGCTTCCCCTCGCAGAGATGTTTTTGTGCATTCACAATCTGGGCATTGGGAAGCAGGGCAGGGAAAAATGGCTGATGGCTTTATGTCGTCGCACGGGGCCATGCCGCGCTTTAATGTCCGTTTCCCTGGTGCCCCGGTGGTGTCGTCTGCAGGTGTGACAGTCTGAAACAGCAGACTTATGATTTAGATTAGATTTTTTAGGCTCAGGGCAGTTCTTAACAAAATGCCCAAAGCCCCCACAGTTGTAGCAGCAGGGCTTGTTCTTAAAGTCTTTGTTACTGGCCAAGGCCCCCACCACTCCTCCCATGGGTGCTGGCAAACACATAACTTCTATGGTGGCCAGCCTCGTGCAGGCCTCGATCATTTGATCGAGGGTCAGGGTTGGGTCCAGCGGGAGGGGTCTCAAAATTTGTTGGCAGCGCTCGTTGGCATTCTCCCTGGCCAACACACAGAGCAGCTCTCACTGGGCCTCTGTGTTCTTGACTTGCCTCCCCACTGACTCTTTTAATCGATCAATGAATTTAATAAAGGTCTCTCCCAGGTCCTGCTTAACATGGGAAAAGCTTACAGAGGGGGTGACATCAGTGGGAGTGAGCGACAACGCTCGCTCAGCCATTTTATTTAGGTCTCCCAGGACCAGCTCCGGCAATTTGAGGGCCTGGTCTTGGGGCTTTTCCAGGTTACCTTCACCACAAAGGTGTTCCATAGTTAGATGGTTCCTGGTGGGATCCCTCTGATAGCATGAGAGGAGATCCCAGAGTAATCTCCTCCATGTCCTTTCCCACAGCAGGTATTCTGCTGGGGAAAGGAGACACGACATTATGGTTTTGATGTTGTGTGGAACCAGGGTGTTGGTGGTGAAGGTAGCCTGTATCAAGCTTTTAAAATAGGGGGATTCCCTCTCAGACTCCTTGTCTGCCTTGCACAGCTCCTTTAGATGTGCATATGGGAATGGCTCCTATCAGGGGTTCCCTGCCCTGTTATACAAAACTGGGGCAGCCATAAATCCCCCTTCTCCACCTGCCCTCTGGTTCTCGCCACTCCCACTTCCGGCCCCAAGAGCATGGGAACCGGAAGAGGCGGCGTGGGAACCTGAAGTGGGTTGGTTCCCGGGGGCGGAGCCACCAATGGAGGGGGCCGGAACTTGGGTAGAGCCCGTAGCCAGAAGGGGCTTCACGGAGACAGGAGAGGGACCCAATGCGGTTACACCCATCTACGTCACAAGGGGCGGAGACAAGGAGGAGCTGCACATTTTGGCAGGAAAATGGATAGGGAAGGGGACAAAATGGCGAATCTGGCCACGCGGTCAGCACCATTTTGTGGAGCAACTGGGGGAGACACTACTGGGAAAGAGGGCATAGGCTGAAAGGTTTGGG
>JACSVZ010000090.1:0-36232 GCA_014706295.1 Lycocorax pyrrhopterus obiensis
CTTTACCTTCCTGACCCGTCCATGTCCTTCCCTTGCCCTTCCTACCAATCCAGTTGCTTGCATTGACTTGTTCACCCATCCCCCACCTGACTTCCCTTCCCATTTGTCCAGGTCCAACCTTTCATTTCCTTCTCCTTCTAGGACTCTCATTGCCTTGCCTGCTTCACCCTTGTCTTGCCTTGCAAAGCCATCATTTGTCTTGCCTTGCCCTTGAACCCCTCCCTTGCCTTGCATTACTTTGCTCACCCCTCCCTCACCTGCAACTCAAGACCCCTTTTCTCCTGGCCCACACTTTCCCTGCCCTGTCTGCTCCCCTGAGGAATCCCAAGACTCTCATGTAGCACCAGTGTTTCAGAAGCACGTGAGAAAAAGCCCAGGGGAGGTCCCATGCAGCCAAGCCCATCTTTCTGGCATATCTTTTGGCTGGGACCAGTGCTCGCATGTGTTCAATTTTGGACACACAATCCACGTTTCACCCTTGGGCTCCGCAACCAGAATGACAGTTCTTTTGCATACAGCTAGACCAAGTGTTTTAGGTGCAGCTTAGAGACTGCCCATGTGGGATCAAAGCCAGACAGAGAAGTAGGTCCTGGCCACTTTTGCATCCCAGAAATCCTTGAATGTACCTCTCACCTCCCTCGCCTTGGAAACCCAACAGTTTCCTTGCCTTGCCCTGCTAACCCTCCCTTGCCTTGCATTCCCTTGCATGCCCATGCCCCACCTTTCATCTGTCTACTGCTTTCCTCCAGGGCCTTGCCTTGCCCAGCCTTTCCTGTTTCTGCCAGGCCCACCCATCACTGGCCTTACCTTCCTATACCTAGCCTTGCCTCTAACTTCTGGGCTTTCTCTCGCCTACCACTCCATTTGCTTTCCTCTCACTGCTCTGGCCTTGCCTACCTCTCCCTTGACTTGCCCAGAGTTGCCTACACTTGGTTTGCGTTTCCTTGCCTGCACGGAAGGCAATGGAAAGTGATAGGCAGGGCAAAACAAAACAAGGAAGTTGTAGGCAAGGCGAGGCAAAGCAGACAGAGGCAAGGGAAGCAAAGCAAGGGTAGGCTAGGAAAATCTAGGCACAGTACTGAAGGGAAGGCAAGGCCAAGTGACTCAGACTACCTTTTCTTGGGAAGCAAAGAGCAGAGTGCCAGTGTTGGTGGAGCAGATGTTAAGTTACCACGGGGAGGAATAGTCCAGCAAGATATTTCTGTCCTGGCACTTTCTGTGTGGGAGCAATTGTTGCACGTATACAATATGGAAAGTGGTATGCAGCTTTGGCTGCGTAAGTTCCTGAACGAGAATGGCAATGCTTTTTCATGGGAAGGAAAGCACATAGCCCCAGATTTGGTGGTGCTGATAAGAAGCTGCCTCGTGGAGGTCAAGGAGGCCAGCAACTTTCTGTCCTGGCATATTTGATATGGAAACATTGCCTCAATTCATGCAATGATGGCACTGGCATCCATCTTTGGAAGGTGGTCTCCTGAAAGATTCCATTTTGCGTGTGGTTTCCATTTCTCAGAGGTGGCCTTCTGAAATTCTGGCAGCCACACCTAATTTGGACAAGGTAAAAACAGCTATGCTGAGTCTTGATGTGCAGCTGATCTAGTGCCCTGGGCAGGTAATGCCCAGTAACAGTGTTCTGGCACCTTTGTATGGGATCAGGCACTGGATGCTTTGTATTTTGGAGGAGGGGATGCTATTTCTTTGGAGATGGGCTTATAGTTCCTCTTTGGCAAAGAAAGCAAGTTTGGATGTGCACATTGGGTGCTCTTAGTGAATTTAAAGGCTTTTCCCAATTGCCAGTTCTCTGGGTTAGAGCTGTTGAACTGTCAGTGGGAATGCAAAGGCCAAACTATTGAGCTTTTTGTCCTGGTACCTTTAGTGGGTCAGCAGTCCCTGGTTCCGTTCAGATCCTGACTCTCTGAGACTGGGCTGGGTGCGTTTCGTTCTTTTGCAGGTCGACAGCGGCATCGTGTGGTTGTTTTTTGTGAGCGCTGACAGTGCCCGGGAAAAAGACACGCGCTTTTCTGGTCAGGCCCCATTCGTGTGGGAGCGGTTCGTGGAAGAGCTCTGCTGTAGATCCTGGCTCTTGGAGACTTGAAAGAATGTGATCTTGCATCTAGCAGCGAAGGAAGAGGAATCTTTTCATTGTTGGCTGTTCATAGGTTGCAAAAGAAAAGACAATTCCAGCACTGCCTCTTTCTTTTAGAACCTTTTCTGCTTGATCAGATGCTCATGTAACTCGCACACACTGAACTGCATAGAACTCACTGGACACGTACACTTTCTCTCAAGCTCTATGTCCCATCTTACCCTCTCACTCACGGAGACCCCAAACCCCTTCAAAACATCCAGGACTTGCTCCCCAAGAAAAACTCCAAGAACAAATAGCCAGCGCTGGCCTTCATAGTCCCTTTGCAGTCTGTAAACAAGACGAAGCACACTAGTGACTTGCACTTCCCTTCTCAACTATATTTCTAGAGATATCATCAACAGATTCTCTCCAGGTAGCAGAGTCCATCACTACAGCAAAGAGTTTCCAGCTGCAGTTCAGACTGAGAGATGTACCAGAACAGAAAGCATTTCCTGATCTTCCCCCTTCTCTAAGAAACATGATCCGCTGGGCAATCACTTTCACACACCTTCAGTGTGGACAAGTGCAAACAGCGAGACCTTACAGAGAAGGAACTGTAAGGACAGAAGAAATTCCTAAAGTAGCCATTTTTCCTAGCAGCATTTAAATGATGCAAAACGTACTAGGACAACGCACCTTCCTTCTAAGATAGATGAACTGTCCTGTATTACCCGTTCTCACAGCTCCGTTACAGAGGCCCCAATAAATACGCTCTAGAAAAGAAAACCGGTGGTGGGCAGCACCTTTCCCTTGCCACATGCAAGCAAAATCAAATTCACCCGTGCAATCTGTATGTCTCCTCTACATCTACCATCGTGTTCTCTGAATGTGGGAGATTAAATGGAAGCGCAGTTGTTTTCCCAAAGAGCTGGAATAGGAACAGGTAGCAGCACAAGCAGCTGTCGTAGAACTTCCACCTTCCAAATGCTAAAAAGTGAAATCAGAAGACAGGAGAGTAGCCCGGCCCTCGGCTCTTGCTTCTGCGGCCGTTCTCCACGAGAGCAGCTGCTGGAGCTTGGCAGCGGGAGCTGCGAGGGTGCAAACAAGGCGGACGTCTGTCGCTGAAGAAAGGCACAGAGCCGCAGCGTGATGTGCGCCTTTGGAAGGCTGCCTGGAGAAGGGGTGCTCTCGGAACGCCTTCCTTGCTTTGACTCGTGCTCCTGGGTGAGCTCTAGCTGCAGGCACTGTGCAGCGCTGAACGACTAGGAAAGTGCTTATCTCCACGCTGTGCGGTGAAGCGGGGCGGCTGGGCTGTCCTTTTCGGAGCGGCGAGAACACTCTCAGGCGACTCGGCTTGTGAACGAGCCCTTGCCGGACTTGTGCACTTCGGTGCGCTGCACACGCGAGCCCGCTGCTCTGCGGCTTCGTTCTTCGCCTTGCCTTGTCTGGAGAGACCAGAAGCCCAGCCACGGCCTTCCACTCGGACCCCCCCTCTTTGGCGTGCCTGCTGCCCGCTCGGTTTTCCCTCAGCTCGAGGCACAAGGAGGCCCTTTCGGATTCGCAGCGTGCACGCTGTGCACGGAGCTCTCGCTCAGCGAGATGTGCCGGGGGAGAAGCGCTGGCTGGGCGAGTGCTTCGATGTGCGGGACTTTCAAGGCAGCACCACAATGTGGGCCACGAGAAGGGGGGATGAGGAACGTGCTTTTGTCCTGGCGCCGTTCTCCTGTGCGAGGCGTCTGCCCAAGATCCCTGCTCCTTGCGAGACGGCGGCGTGCGCCCGGGCTGCACTCGAGCCGAGAAGGAGCGGGCAGACAGCACCGCCACCTGACCGGCGCTCTGCAGCTTGCGGCCGGGAAGCGGACCGGCCCCGGAAGGCGCTGCGGCCGCGAGTTGCCGCAAGTGTCAGGGCCAAGCGCCGGGCGAGCCGCTCGTGCCGGCACGGTTCTCCGTGCGGGACGCAGCCGAGCAGCTTTCCGTTTCCTTTCAGACCACCCTTCCAGAGAGGCAGAATGTGGTGGTACGTAGCGCTCGGCAGGAGAGGGGCACGGCCCAGGCGTGTTTCGGCAGAAGCAGTGCGCTGGAGCGCTTGGCTGCCGGGCGCAGTGTTCCGGGCGAGAAGCAGACGACCGTCCGCCGCCGGGAGAACCAAGGCACCGGCGTGTTCGAACAGGCGAGGAACGAAGCCGCGGAGCCCCGGGCTCGGGTGCGCCTAGCCCGGCCTTGCCAGACGAGCGTGGCTGCCACTCTCCCGCCTGCTGAACTCTCGTCATGGCCTTGGGAAGGGGGAAGGTGCACGGCAGTTGCTTGTGCTGCTGCTGCCGCCTAGCCCTCTCGCAGCGCCCTGTGGAAGCAACCGCGCTTCCCTTCAGCCTCCGAGCTTCGGAGAAGACGATGGTGGGGTGCAGCGGAGAGGAGGCAAGCCCCGAGTGCACCGCTGAGTTTGATGCTGCCCGCGCGCGGAAGGCGAAGGTGCAGCCCGGCCCTCGGCTCTTGCTTCTGCGGCCGTTCTCCACGAGAGCAGCTGCTGGAGCTTGGCAGCGGGAGCTGCGAGGGTGCAAACAAGGCGGACGTCTGTCGCTGAAGAAAGGCACAGAGCCGCAGTGTGATGTGCGCCTTTGGAAGGCTGCCTGGAGAAGGGGTGCTCTCGGAACGCCTTCCTTGCTTTGACTCGTGCTCCTGGGTGAGCTCTAGCTGCAGGCACTGTGCAGCGCTGAACGACTAGGAAAGTGCTTATCTCCACGCTGTGCGGTGAAGCGGGGCGGCTGGGCTGTCCTTTTCGGAGCGGCGAGAACACTCTCAGGCGACTCGGCTTGTGAACGAGCCCTTGCCGGACTTGTGCACTTCGGTGCGCTGCACACGCGAGCCCGCTGCTCTGCGGCTTCGTTCTTCGCCTTGCCTTGTCTGGAGAGACCAGAAGCCCAGCCACGGCCTTCCACTCGGACCCCCCCTCTTTGGCGTGCCTGCTGCCCGCTCGGTTTTCCCTCAGCTCGAGGCACAAGGAGGCCCTTTGGGATTCGCAGCGTGCACGCTGTGCACGGAGCTCTCGCTCAGCGAGATGTGCCGGGGGAGAAGCGCTGGCTGGGCGAGTGCTTCGATGTGCGGGACTTTCAAGGCAGCACCACAATGTGGGCCACGAGAAGGGGGGATGAGGAACGTGCTTTTGTCCTGGCGCCGTTCTCCTGTGCGAGGCGTCTGCCCAAGATCCCTGCTCCTTGCGAGACGGCGGCGTGCGCCCGGGCTGCACTCGAGCCGAGAAGGAGCGGGCAGACAGCACCGCCACCTGACCGGCGCTCTGCAGCTTGCGGCCGGGAAGCGGACCGGCCCCGGAAGGCGCTGCGGCCGCGAGTTGCCGCAAGTGTCAGGGCCAAGCGCCGGGCGAGCCGCTCGTCCCGGCACGGTTCTCCGTGCGGGACGCAGCCGAGCAGCTTTCCGTTTCCTTTCAGACCACCCTTCCAGAGAGGCAGAATGTGGTGGTACGTAGCGCTCGGCAGGAAAGGGGCAGAAAGCTTTCACTGATGTGCCCCCTTGCCTTTTCCTTGCAGCCTTTCCTCTTCAGAGCACCCACTGAAGCTATGCACTTTGCTTCTCAGCTGAGTGTATTGTCATATTGCCAGAGTCCTATACGTCCCCCTCCTTCTCGCACCAACTGCTTCTGCTGAAACTTGCCAATGCTACGCCCTTTCCCTCTCAGCTATTCGAACCATCACATTCTGTGTCCCGCTTGCAGTCTGAATCTAAACTGAAGTTTCTGGCCTTATCTTGCATACACAGATGTGCCAGGAGGACAAGTTTGCTCGGACCTTGCCGCTTATGTTCGAAAACGTCCATTCGCTCCACAATCAAATGCCAGCTTTCTTCCCTTTACATCCTACAAACTTCACACATGAACACACACACACACACACACACACTGGAGCTATGCACTTTCTTTCTTTCTTTCTTTCTCAGCTGCACTCGCCAGTTCTCCACCTTGACTTCTCTACCGCTTTTCTCTTGGCCTTGCCATGCATGGACTTCTCCTCTTATGACACCCACTGTGTTGCCTACCCCTCCCTTCCATTGCCTTGCCTTTCCTACCCAACCTTGCATTTCCTTGTCATTCCAAACCGTTCCTTTCCTTTACCTTCCTGACCCGTCCATGTCCTTCCCTTGCCCTTCCTACCAATCCAGTTCCTTGCATTGACTTGTTCACCCATCCCCCACCTGACTTCCCTTCCCATTTGTCCAGGTCCAACCTTTCATTTCCTTCTCCTTCTAGGACTCTCATTGCCTTGCCTGCTTCACCCTTGTCTTGCCTTGCAAAGCCATCATTTGTCTTGCCTTGCCCTTGAACCCCTCCCTTGCCTTGCATTACTTTGCTCACCCCTCCCTCACCTGCAACTCAAGACCCCTTTTCTCCTGGCCCACACTTTCCCTGCCCTGTCTGCTCCCCTGAGGAATCCCAAGACTCTCATGTAGCACCAGTGTTTCAGAAGCACGTGAGAAAAAGCCCAGGGGAGGTCCCATGCAGCCAAGCCCATCTTTCTGGCATATCTTTTGGCTGGGACCAGTGCTCGCATGTGTTCAATTTTGGACACACAATCCACGTTTCACCCTTGGGCTCCGCAACCAGAATGACAGTTCTTTTGCATACAGCTAGACCAAGTGTTTTAGGTGCAGCTTAGAGACTGCCCATGTGGGATCAAAGCCAGACAGAGAAGTAGGTCCTGGCCACTTTTGCATCCCAGAAATCCTTGAATGTACCTCTCACCTCCCTCGCCTTGGAAACCCAACAGTTTCCTTGCCTTGCCCTGCTAACCCTCCCTTGCCTTGCATTCCCTTGCATGCCCATGCCCCACCTTTCATCTGTCTACTGCTTTCCTCCAGGGCCTTGCCTTGCCCAGCCTTTCCTGTTTCTGCCAGGCCCACCCATCACTGGCCTTACCTTCCTATACCTAGCCTTGCCTCTAACTTCTGGGCTTTCTCTCGCCTACCACTCCATTTGCTTTCCTCTCACTGCTCTGGCCTTGCCTACCTCTCCCTTGACTTGCCCAGAGTTGCCTACACTTGGTTTGCGTTTCCTTGCCTGCACGGAAGGCAATGGAAAGTGATAGGCAGGGCAAAACAAAACAAGGAAGTTGTAGGCAAGGCGAGGCAAAGCAGACAGAGGCAAGGGAAGCAAAGCAAGGGTAGGCTAGGAAAATCTAGGCACAGTACTGAAGGGAAGGCAAGGCCAAGTGACTCAGACTACCTTTTCTTGGGAAGCAAAGAGCAGAGTGCCAGTGTTGGTGGAGCAGATGTTAAGTTACCACGGGGAGGAATAGTCCAGCAAGATATTTCTGTCCTGGCACTTTCTGTGTGGGAGCAATTGTTGCACGTATACAATATGGAAAGTGGTATGCAGCTTTGGCTGCGTAAGTTCCTGAACGAGAATGGCAATGCTTTTTCATGGGAAGGAAAGCACATAGCCCCAGATTTGGTGGTGCTGATAAGAAGCTGCCTCGTGGAGGTCAAGGAGGCCAGCAACTTTCTGTCCTGGCATATTTGATATGGAAACATTGCCTCAATTCATGCAATGATGGCACTGGCATCCATCTTTGGAAGGTGGTCTCCTGAAAGATTCCATTTTGCGTGTGGTTTCCATTTCTCAGAGGTGGCCTTCTGAAATTCTGGCAGCCACACCTAATTTGGACAAGGTAAAAACAGCTATGCTGAGTCTTGATGTGCAGCTGATCTAGTGCCCTGGGCAGGTAATGCCCAGTAACAGTGTTCTGGCACCTTTGTATGGGATCAGGCACTGGATGCTTTGTATTTTGGAGGAGGGGATGCTATTTCTTTGGAGATGGGCTTATAGTTCCTCTTTGGCAAAGAAAGCAAGTTTGGATGTGCACATTGGGTGCTCTTAGTGAATTTAAAGGCTTTTCCCAATTGCCAGTTCTCTGGGTTAGAGCTGTTGAACTGTCAGTGGGAATGCAAAGGCCAAACTATTGAGCTTTTTGTCCTGGTACCTTTAGTGGGTCAGCAGTCCCTGGTTCCGTTCAGATCCTGACTCTCTGAGACTGGGCTGGGTGCGTTTCGTTCTTTTGCAGGTCGACAGCGGCATCGTGTGGTTGTTTTTTGTGAGCGCTGACAGTGCCCGGGAAAAAGACACGCGCTTTTCTGGTCAGGCCCCATTCGTGTGGGAGCGGTTCGTGGAAGAGCTCTGCTGTAGATCCTGGCTCTTGGAGACTTGAAAGAATGTGATCTTGCATCTAGCAGCGAAGGAAGAGGAATCTTTTCATTGTTGGCTGTTCATAGGTTGCAAAAGAAAAGACAATTCCAGCACTGCCTCTTTCTTTTAGAACCTTTTCTGCTTGATCAGATGCTCATGTAACTCGCACACACTGAACTGCATAGAACTCACTGGACACGTACACTTTCTCTCAAGCTCTATGTCCCATCTTACCCTCTCACTCACGGAGACCCCAAACCCCTTCAAAACATCCAGGACTTGCTCCCCAAGAAAAACTCCAAGAACAAATAGCCAGCGCTGGCCTTCATAGTCCCTTTGCAGTCTGTAAACAAGACGAAGCACACTAGTGACTTGCACTTCCCTTCTCAACTATATTTCTAGAGATATCATCAACAGATTCTCTCCAGGTAGCAGAGTCCATCACTACAGCAAAGAGTTTCCAGCTGCAGTTCAGACTGAGAGATGTACCAGAACAGAAAGCATTTCCTGATCTTCCCCCTTCTCTAAGAAACATGATCCGCTGGGCAATCACTTTCACACACCTTCAGTGTGGACAAGTGCAAACAGCGAGACCTTACAGAGAAGGAACTGTAAGGACAGAAGAAATTCCTAAAGTAGCCATTTTTCCTAGCAGCATTGAAATGATGCAAAACGTACTAGGACAACGCACCTTCCTTCTAAGATAGATGAACTGTCCTGTATTACCCGTTCTCACAGCTCCGTTACAGAGGCCCCAATAAATACGCTCTAGAAAAGAAAACCGGTGGTGGGCAGCACCTTTCCCTTGCCACATGCAAGCAAAATCAAATTCACCCGTGCAATCTGTATGTCTCCTCTACATCTACCATCGTGTTCTCTGAATGTGGGAGATTAAATGGAAGCGCAGTTGTTTTCCCAAAGAGCTGGAATAGGAACAGGTAGCAGCACAAGCAGCTGTCGTAGAACTTCCACCTTCCAAATGCTAAAAAGTGAAATCAGAAGACAGGAGAGTAGCCCGGCCCTCGGCTCTTGCTTCTGCGGCCGTTCTCCACGAGAGCAGCTGCTGGAGCTTGGCAGCGGGAGCTGCGAGGGTGCAAACAAGGCGGACGTCTGTCGCTGAAGAAAGGCACAGAGCCGCAGCGTGATGTGCGCCTTTGGAAGGCTGCCTGGAGAAGGGGTGCTCTCGGAACGCCTTCCTTGCTTTGACTCGTGCTCCTGGGTGAGCTCTAGCTGCAGGCACTGTGCAGCGCTGAACGACTAGGAAAGTGCTTATCTCCACGCTGTGCGGTGAAGCGGGGCGGCTGGGCTGTCCTTTTCGGAGCGGCGAGAACACTCTCAGGCGACTCGGCTTGTGAACGAGCCCTTGCCGGACTTGTGCACTTCGGTGCGCTGCACACGCGAGCCCGCTGCTCTGCGGCTTCGTTCTTCGCCTTGCCTTGTCTGGAGAGACCAGAAGCCCAGCCACGGCCTTCCACTCGGACCCCCCCTCTTTGGCGTGCCTGCTGCCCGCTCGGTTTTCCCTCAGCTCGAGGCACAAGGAGGCCCTTTGGGATTCGCAGCGTGCACGCTGTGCACGGAGCTCTCGCTCAGCGAGATGTGCCGGGGGAGAAGCGCTGGCTGGGCGAGTGCTTCGATGTGCGGGACTTTCAAGGCAGCACCACAATGTGGGCCACGAGAAGGGGGGATGAGGAACGTGCTTTTGTCCTGGCGCCGTTCTCCTGTGCGAGGCGTCTGCCCAAGATCCCTGCTCCTTGCGAGACGGCGGCGTGCGCCCGGGCTGCACTCGAGCCGAGAAGGAGCGGGCAGACAGCACCGCCACCTGACCGGGCGCTCTGCAGCTTGCGGCCGGGAAGCGGACCGGCCCCGGAAGGCGCTGCGGCCGCGAGTTGCCGCAAGTGTCAGGGCCAAGCGCCGGGCGAGCCGCTCGTGCCGGCACGGTTCTCCGTGCGGGACGCAGCCGAGCAGCTTTCCGTTTCCTTTCAGACCACCCTTCCAGAGAGGCAGAATGTGGTGGTACGTAGCGCTCGGCAGGAAAGGGGCAGAAAGCTTTCACTGATGTGCCCCCTTGCCTTTTCCTTGCAGCCTTTCCTCTTCAGAGCACCCACTGAAGCTATGCACTTTGCTTCTCAGCTGAGTGTATTGTCATATTGCCAGAGTCCTATACGTCCCCCTCCTTCTCGCACCAACTGCTTCTGCTGAAACTTGCCAATGCTACGCCCTTTCCCTCTCAGCTATTCGAACCATCACATTCTGTGTCCCGCTTGCAGTCTGAATCTAAACTGAAGTTTCTGGCCTTATCTTGCATACACAGATGTGCCAGGAGGACAAGTTTGCTCGGACCTTGCCGCTTATGTTCGAAAACGTCCATTCGCTCCACAATCAAATGCCAGCTTTCTTCCCTTTACATCCTACAAACTTCACACATGAACACACACACACACACACACACACTGGAGCTATGCACTTTCTTTCTTTCTTTCTTTCTCAGCTGCACTCGCCAGTTCTCCACCTTGACTTCTCTACCGCTTTTCTCTTGGCCTTGCCATGCATGGACTTCTCCTCTTATGACACCCACTGTGTTGCCTACCCCTCCCTTCCATTGCCTTGCCTTTCCTACCCAACCTTGCATTTCCTTGTCATTCCAAACCGTTCCTTTCCTTTACCTTCCTGACCCGTCCATGTCCTTCCCTTGCCCTTCCTACCAATCCAGTTCCTTGCATTGACTTGTTCACCCATCCCCCACCTGACTTCCCTTCCCATTTGTCCAGGTCCAACCTTTCATTTCCTTCTCCTTCTAGGACTCTCATTGCCTTGCCTGCTTCACCCTTGTCTTGCCTTGCAAAGCCATCATTTGTCTTGCCTTGCCCTTGAACCCCTCCCTTGCCTTGCATTACTTTGCTCACCCCTCCCTCACCTGCAACTCAAGACCCCTTTTCTCCTGGCCCACACTTTCCCTGCCCTGTCTGCTCCCCTGAGGAATCCCAAGACTCTCATGTAGCACCAGTGTTTCAGAAGCACGTGAGAAAAAGCCCAGGGGAGGTCCCA
Organism: Lycocorax pyrrhopterus obiensis; assembly: GCA_014706295.1. Classification (NCBI taxonomy): domain Eukaryota; kingdom Metazoa; phylum Chordata; class Aves; order Passeriformes; family Paradisaeidae; genus Lycocorax; species Lycocorax pyrrhopterus. The sequence goes on from JACSVZ010000090.1 coordinate 11,304, forward strand.
TGCAGCCAAGCCCATCTTTCTGGCATATCTTTTGGCTGGGACCAGTGCTCGCATGTGTTCAATTTTGGACACACAATCCACGTTTCACCCTTGGGCTCCGCAACCAGAATGACAGTTCTTTTGCATACAGCTAGACCAAGTGTTTTAGGTGCAGCTTAGAGACTGCCCATGTGGGATCAAAGCCAGACAGAGAAGTAGGTCCTGGCCACTTTTGCATCCCAGAAATCCTTGAATGTACCTCTCACCTCCCTCGCCTTGGAAACCCAACAGTTTCCTTGCCTTGCCCTGCTAACCCTCCCTTGCCTTGCATTCCCTTGCATGCCCATGCCCCACCTTTCATCTGTCTACTGCTTTCCTCCAGGGCCTTGCCTTGCCCAGCCTTTCCTGTTTCTGCCAGGCCCACCCATCACTGGCCTTACCTTCCTATACCTAGCCTTGCCTCTAACTTCTGGGCTTTCTCTCGCCTACCACTCCATTTGCTTTCCTCTCACTGCTCTGGCCTTGCCTACCTCTCCCTTGACTTGCCCAGAGTTGCCTACACTTGGTTTGCGTTTCCTTGCCTGCACGGAAGGCAATGGAAAGTGATAGGCAGGGCAAAACAAAACAAGGAAGTTGTAGGCAAGGCGAGGCAAAGCAGACAGAGGCAAGGGAAGCAAAGCAAGGGTAGGCTAGGAAAATCTAGGCACAGTACTGAAGGGAAGGCAAGGCCAAGTGACTCAGACTACCTTTTCTTGGGAAGCAAAGAGCAGAGTGCCAGTGTTGGTGGAGCAGATGTTAAGTTACCACGGGGAGGAATAGTCCAGCAAGATATTTCTGTCCTGGCACTTTCTGTGTGGGAGCAATTGTTGCACGTATACAATATGGAAAGTGGTATGCAGCTTTGGCTGCGTAAGTTCCTGAACGAGAATGGCAATGCTTTTTCATGGGAAGGAAAGCACATAGCCCCAGATTTGGTGGTGCTGATAAGAAGCTGCCTCGTGGAGGTCAAGGAGGCCAGCAACTTTCTGTCCTGGCATATTTGATATGGAAACATTGCCTCAATTCATGCAATGATGGCACTGGCATCCATCTTTGGAAGGTGGTCTCCTGAAAGATTCCATTTTGCGTGTGGTTTCCATTTCTCAGAGGTGGCCTTCTGAAATTCTGGCAGCCACACCTAATTTGGACAAGGTAAAAACAGCTATGCTGAGTCTTGATGTGCAGCTGATCTAGTGCCCTGGGCAGGTAATGCCCAGTAACAGTGTTCTGGCACCTTTGTATGGGATCAGGCACTGGATGCTTTGTATTTTGGAGGAGGGGATGCTATTTCTTTGGAGATGGGCTTATAGTTCCTCTTTGGCAAAGAAAGCAAGTTTGGATGTGCACATTGGGTGCTCTTAGTGAATTTAAAGGCTTTTCCCAATTGCCAGTTCTCTGGGTTAGAGCTGTTGAACTGTCAGTGGGAATGCAAAGGCCAAACTATTGAGCTTTTTGTCCTGGTACCTTTAGTGGGTCAGCAGTCCCTGGTTCCGTTCAGATCCTGACTCTCTGAGACTGGGCTGGGTGCGTTTCGTTCTTTTGCAGGTCGACAGCGGCATCGTGTGGTTGTTTTTTGTGAGCGCTGACAGTGCCCGGGAAAAAGACACGCGCTTTTCTGGTCAGGCCCCATTCGTGTGGGAGCGGTTCGTGGAAGAGCTCTGCTGTAGATCCTGGCTCTTGGAGACTTGAAAGAATGTGATCTTGCATCTAGCAGCGAAGGAAGAGGAATCTTTTCATTGTTGGCTGTTCATAGGTTGCAAAAGAAAAGACAATTCCAGCACTGCCTCTTTCTTTTAGAACCTTTTCTGCTTGATCAGATGCTCATGTAACTCGCACACACTGAACTGCATAGAACTCACTGGACACGTACACTTTCTCTCAAGCTCTATGTCCCATCTTACCCTCTCACTCACGGAGACCCCAAACCCCTTCAAAACATCCAGGACTTGCTCCCCAAGAAAAACTCCAAGAACAAATAGCCAGCGCTGGCCTTCATAGTCCCTTTGCAGTCTGTAAACAAGACGAAGCACACTAGTGACTTGCACTTCCCTTCTCAACTATATTTCTAGAGATATCATCAACAGATTCTCTCCAGGTAGCAGAGTCCATCACTACAGCAAAGAGTTTCCAGCTGCAGTTCAGACTGAGAGATGTACCAGAACAGAAAGCATTTCCTGATCTTCCCCCTTCTCTAAGAAACATGATCCGCTGGGCAATCACTTTCACACACCTTCAGTGTGGACAAGTGCAAACAGCGAGACCTTACAGAGAAGGAACTGTAAGGACAGAAGAAATTCCTAAAGTAGCCATTTTTCCTAGCAGCATTTAAATGATGCAAAACGTACTAGGACAACGCACCTTCCTTCTAAGATAGATGAACTGTCCTGTATTACCCGTTCTCACAGCTCCGTTACAGAGGCCCCAATAAATACGCTCTAGAAAAGAAAACCGGTGGTGGGCAGCACCTTTCCCTTGCCACATGCAAGCAAAATCAAATTCACCCGTGCAATCTGTATGTCTCCTCTACATCTACCATCGTGTTCTCTGAATGTGGGAGATTAAATGGAAGCGCAGTTGTTTTCCCAAAGAGCTGGAATAGGAACAGGTAGCAGCACAAGCAGCTGTCGTAGAACTTCCACCTTCCAAATGCTAAAAAGTGAAATCAGAAGACAGGAGAGTAGCCCGGCCCTCGGCTCTTGCTTCTGCGGCCGTTCTCCACGAGAGCAGCTGCTGGAGCTTGGCAGCGGGAGCTGCGAGGGTGCAAACAAGGCGGACGTCTGTCGCTGAAGAAAGGCACAGAGCCGCAGCGTGATGTGCGCCTTTGGAAGGCTGCCTGGAGAAGGGGTGCTCTCGGAACGCCTTCCTTGCTTTGACTCGTGCTCCTGGGTGAGCTCTAGCTGCAGGCACTGTGCAGCGCTGAACGACTAGGAAAGTGCTTATCTCCACGCTGTGCGGTGAAGCGGGGCGGCTGGGCTGTCCTTTTCGGAGCGGCGAGAACACTCTCAGGCGACTCGGCTTGTGAACGAGCCCTTGCCGGACTTGTGCACTTCGGTGCGCTGCACACGCGAGCCCGCTGCTCTGCGGCTTCGTTCTTCGCCTTGCCTTGTCTGGAGAGACCAGAAGCCCAGCCACGGCCTTCCACTCGGACCCCCCCTCTTTGGCGTGCCTGCTGCCCGCTCGGTTTTCCCTCAGCTCGAGGCACAAGGAGGCCCTTTCGGATTCGCAGCGTGCACGCTGTGCACGGAGCTCTCGCTCAGCGAGATGTGCCGGGGGAGAAGCGCTGGCTGGGCGAGTGCTTCGATGTGCGGGACTTTCAAGGCAGCACCACAATGTGGGCCACGAGAAGGGGGGATGAGGAAGGTGCTTTTGTCCTGGCGCCGTTCTCCTGTGCGAGGCGTCTGCCCAAGATCCCTGCTCCTTGCGAGACGGCGGCGTGCGCCCGGGCTGCACTCGAGCCGAGAAGGAGCGGGCAGACAGCACCGCCACCTGACGGGCGCTCTGCAGCTTGCGGCCGGGAAGCGGACCGGCCCCGGAAGGCGCTGCGGCCGCGAGTTGCCGCAAGTGTCAGGGCCAAGCGCCGGGCGAGCCGCTCGTGCCGGCACGGTTCTCCGTGCGGGACGCAGCCGAGCAGCTTTCCGTTTCCTTTCAGACCACCCTTCCAGAGAGGCAGAATGTGGTGGTACGTAGCGCTCGGCAGGAGAGGGGCACGGCCCAGGCGTGTTTCGGCAGAAGCAGTGCGCTGGAGCGCTTGGCTGCCGGGCGCAGTGTTCCGGGCGAGAAGCAGACGACCGTCCGCCGCCGGGAGAACCAAGGCACCGGCGTGTTCGAACAGGCGAGGAACGAAGCCGCGGAGCCCCGGGCTCGGGTGCGCCTAGCCCGGCCTTGCCAGACGAGCGTGGCTGCCACTCTCCCGCCTGCTGAACTCTCGTCATGGCCTTGGGAAGGGGGAAGGTGCACGGCAGTTGCTTGTGCTGCTGCTGCCGCCTAGCCCTCTCGCAGCGCCCTGTGGAAGCAACCGCGCTTCCCTTCAGCCTCCGAGCTTCGGAGAAGACGATGGTGGGGTGCAGCGGAGAGGAGGCAAGCCCCGAGTGCACCGCTGAGTTTGATGCTGCCCGCGCGCGGAAGGCGAAGGTGCAGCCCGGCCCTCGGCTCTTGCTTCTGCGGCCGTTCTCCACGAGAGCAGCTGCTGGAGCTTGGCAGCGGGAGCTGCGAGGGTGCAAACAAGGCGGACGTCTGTCGCTGAAGAAAGGCACAGAGCCGCAGCGTGATGTGCGCCTTTGGAAGGCTGCCTGGAGAAGGGGTGCTCTCGGAACGCCTTCCTTGCTTTGACTCGTGCTCCTGGGTGAGCTCTAGCTGCAGGCACTGTGCAGCGCTGAACGACTAGGAAAGTGCTTATCTCCACGCTGTGCGGTGAAGCGGGGCGGCTGGGCTGTCCTTTTCGGAGCGGCGAGAACACTCTCAGGCGACTCGGCTTGTGAACGAGCCCTTGCCGGACTTGTGCACTTCGGTGCGCTGCACACGCGAGCCCGCTGCTCTGCGGCTTCGTTCTTCGCCTTGCCTTGTCTGGAGAGACCAGAAGCCCAGCCACGGCCTTCCACTCGGACCCCCCCTCTTTGGCGTGCCTGCTGCCCGCTCGGTTTTCCCTCAGCTCGAGGCACAAGGAGGCCCTTTCGGATTCGCAGCGTGCACGCTGTGCACGGAGCTCTCGCTCAGCGAGATGTGCCGGGGGAGAAGCGCTGGCTGGGCGAGTGCTTCGATGTGCGGGACTTTCAAGGCAGCACCACAATGTGGGCCACGAGAAGGGGGGATGAGGAACGTGCTTTTGTCCTGGCGCCGTTCTCCTGTGCGAGGCGTCTGCCCAAGATCCCTGCTCCTTGCGAGACGGCGGCGTGCGCCCGGGCTGCACTCGAGCCGAGAAGGAGCGGGCAGACAGCACCGCCACCTGACCGGCGCTCTGCAGCTTGCGGCCGGGAAGCGGACCGGCCCCGGAAGGCGCTGCGGCCGCGAGTTGCCGCAAGTGTCAGGGCCAAGCGCCGGGCGAGCCGCTCGTCCCGGCACGGTTCTCCGTGCGGGACGCAGCCGAGCAGCTTTCCGTTTCCTTTCAGACCACCCTTCCAGAGAGGCAGAATGTGGTGGTACGTAGCGCTCGGCAGGAAAGGGGCAGAAAGCTTTCACTGATGTGCCCCCTTGCCTTTTCCTTGCAGCCTTTCCTCTTCAGAGCACCCACTGAAGCTATGCACTTTGCTTCTCAGCTGAGTGTATTGTCATATTGCCAGAGTCCTATACGTCCCCCTCCTTCTCGCACCAACTGCTTCTGCTGAAACTTGCCAATGCTACGCCCTTTCCCTCTCAGCTATTCGAACCATCACATTCTGTGTCCCGCTTGCAGTCTGAATCTAAACTGAAGTTTCTGGCCTTATCTTGCATACACAGATGTGCCAGGAGGACAAGTTTGCTCGGACCTTGCCGCTTATGTTCGAAAACGTCCATTCGCTCCACAATCAAATGCCAGCTTTCTTCCCTTTACATCCTACAAACTTCACACATGAACACACACACACACACACACACACTGGAGCTATGCACTTTCTTTCTTTCTTTCTTTCTCAGCTGCACTCGCCAGTTCTCCACCTTGACTTCTCTACCGCTTTTCTCTTGGCCTTGCCATGCATGGACTTCTCCTCTTATGACACCCACTGTGTTGCCTACCCCTCCCTTCCATTGCCTTGCCTTTCCTACCCAACCTTGCATTTCCTTGTCATTCCAAACCGTTCCTTTCCTTTACCTTCCTGACCCGTCCATGTCCTTCCCTTGCCCTTCCTACCAATCCAGTTCCTTGCATTGACTTGTTCACCCATCCCCCACCTGACTTCCCTTCCCATTTGTCCAGGTCCAACCTTTCATTTCCTTCTCCTTCTAGGACTCTCATTGCCTTGCCTGCTTCACCCTTGTCTTGCCTTGCAAAGCCATCATTTGTCTTGCCTTGCCCTTGAACCCCTCCCTTGCCTTGCATTACTTTGCTCACCCCTCCCTCACCTGCAACTCAAGACCCCTTTTCTCCTGGCCCACACTTTCCCTGCCCTGTCTGCTCCCCTGAGGAATCCCAAGACTCTCATGTAGCACCAGTGTTTCAGAAGCACGTGAGAAAAAGCCCAGGGGAGGTCCCATGCAGCCAAGCCCATCTTTCTGGCATATCTTTTGGCTGGGACCAGTGCTCGCATGTGTTCAATTTTGGACACACAATCCACGTTTCACCCTTGGGCTCCGCAACCAGAATGACAGTTCTTTTGCATACAGCTAGACCAAGTGTTTTAGGTGCAGCTTAGAGACTGCCCATGTGGGATCAAAGCCAGACAGAGAAGTAGGTCCTGGCCACTTTTGCATCCCAGAAATCCTTGAATGTACCTCTCACCTCCCTCGCCTTGGAAACCCAACAGTTTCCTTGCCTTGCCCTGCTAACCCTCCCTTGCCTTGCATTCCCTTGCATGCCCATGCCCCACCTTTCATCTGTCTACTGCTTTCCTCCAGGGCCTTGCCTTGCCCAGCCTTTCCTGTTTCTGCCAGGCCCACCCATCACTGGCCTTACCTTCCTATACCTAGCCTTGCCTCTAACTTCTGGGCTTTCTCTCGCCTACCACTCCATTTGCTTTCCTCTCACTGCTCTGGCCTTGCCTACCTCTCCCTTGACTTGCCCAGAGTTGCCTACACTTGGTTTGCGTTTCCTTGCCTGCACGGAAGGCAATGGAAAGTGATAGGCAGGGCAAAACAAAACAAGGAAGTTGTAGGCAAGGCGAGGCAAAGCAGACAGAGGCAAGGGAAGCAAAGCAAGGGTAGGCTAGGAAAATCTAGGCACAGTACTGAAGGGAAGGCAAGGCCAAGTGACTCAGACTACCTTTTCTTGGGAAGCAAAGAGCAGAGTGCCAGTGTTGGTGGAGCAGATGTTAAGTTACCATGGGGAGGAATAGTCCAGCAAGATATTTCTGTCCTGGCACTTTCTGTGTGGGAGCAATTGTTGCACGTATACAATATGGAAAGTGGTATGCAGCTTTGGCTGCGTAAGTTCCTGAACGAGAATGGCAATGCTTTTTCATGGGAAGGAAAGCACATAGCCCCAGATTTGGTGGTGCTGATAAGAAGCTGCCTCGTGGAGGTCAAGGAGGCCAGCAACTTTCTGTCCTGGCATATTTGATATGGAAACATTGCCTCAATTCATGCAATGATGGCACTGGCATCCATCTTTGGAAGGTGGTCTCCTGAAAGATTCCATTTTGCGTGTGGTTTCCATTTCTCAGAGGTGGCCTTCTGAAATTCTGGCAGCCACACCTAATTTGGACAAGGTAAAAACAGCTATGCTGAGTCTTGATGTGCAGCTGATCTAGTGCCCTGGGCAGGTAATGCCCAGTAACAGTGTTCTGGCACCTTTGTATGGGATCAGGCACTGGATGCTTTGTATTTTGGAGGAGGGGATGCTATTTCTTTGGAGATGGGCTTATAGTTCCTCTTTGGCAAAGAAAGCAAGTTTGGATGTGCACATTGGGTGCTCTTAGTGAATTTAAAGGCTTTTCCCAATTGCCAGTTCTCTGGGTTAGAGCTGTTGAACTGTCAGTGGGAATGCAAAGGCCAAACTATTGAGCTTTTTGTCCTGGTACCTTTAGTGGGTCAGCAGTCCCTGGTTCCGTTCAGATCCTGACTCTCTGAGACTGGGCTGGGTGCGTTTCGTTCTTTTGCAGGTCGACAGCGGCATCGTGTGGTTGTTTTTTGTGAGCGCTGACAGTGCCCGGGAAAAAGACACGCGCTTTTCTGGTCAGGCCCCATTCGTGTGGGAGCGGTTCGTGGAAGAGCTCTGCTGTAGATCCTGGCTCTTGGAGACTTGAAAGAATGTGATCTTGCATCTAGCAGCGAAGGAAGAGGAATCTTTTCATTGTTGGCTGTTCATAGGTTGCAAAAGAAAAGACAATTCCAGCACTGCCTCTTTCTTTTAGAACCTTTTCTGCTTGATCAGATGCTCATGTAACTCGCACACACTGAACTGCATAGAACTCACTGGACACGTACACTTTCTCTCAAGCTCTATGTCCCATCTTACCCTCTCACTCACGGAGACCCCAAACCCCTTCAAAACATCCAGGACTTGCTCCCCAAGAAAAACTCCAAGAACAAATAGCCAGCGCTGGCCTTCATAGTCCCTTTGCAGTCTGTAAACAAGACGAAGCACACTAGTGACTTGCACTTCCCTTCTCAACTATATTTCTAGAGATATCATCAACAGATTCTCTCCAGGTAGCAGAGTCCATCACTACAGCAAAGAGTTTCCAGCTGCAGTTCAGACTGAGAGATGTACCAGAACAGAAAGCATTTCCTGATCTTCCCCCTTCTCTAAGAAACATGATCCGCTGGGCAATCACTTTCACACACCTTCAGTGTGGACAAGTGCAAACAGCGAGACCTTACAGAGAAGGAACTGTAAGGACAGAAGAAATTCCTAAAGTAGCCATTTTTCCTAGCAGCATTTAAATGATGCAAAACGTACTAGGACAACGCACCTTCCTTCTAAGATAGATGAACTGTCCTGTATTACCCGTTCTCACAGCTCCGTTACAGAGGCCCCAATAAATACGCTCTAGAAAAGAAAACCGGTGGTGGGCAGCACCTTTCCCTTGCCACATGCAAGCAAAATCAAATTCACCCGTGCAATCTGTATGTCTCCTCTACATCTACCATCGTGTTCTCTGAATGTGGGAGATTAAATGGAAGCGCAGTTGTTTTCCCAAAGAGCTGGAATAGGAACAGGTAGCAGCACAAGCAGCTGTCGTAGAACTTCCACCTTCCAAATGCTAAAAAGTGAAATCAGAAGACAGGAGAGTAGCCCGGCCCTCGGCTCTTGCTTCTGCGGCCGTTCTCCACGAGAGCAGCTGCTGGAGCTTGGCAGCGGGAGCTGCGAGGGTGCAAACAAGGCGGACGTCTGTCGCTGAAGAAAGGCACAGAGCCGCAGCGTGATGTGCGCCTTTGGAAGGCTGCCTGGAGAAGGGGTGCTCTCGGAACGCCTTCCTTGCTTTGACTCGTGCTCCTGGGTGAGCTCTAGCTGCAGGCACTGTGCAGCGCTGAACGACTAGGAAAGTGCTTATCTCCACGCTGTGCGGTGAAGCGGGGCGGCTGGGCTGTCCTTTTCGGAGCGGCGAGAACACTCTCAGGCGACTCGGCTTGTGAACGAGCCCTTGCCGGACTTGTGCACTTCGGTGCGCTGCACACGCGAGCCCGCTGCTCTGCGGCTTCGTTCTTCGCCTTGCCTTGTCTGGAGAGACCAGAAGCCCAGCCACGGCCTTCCACTCGGACCCCCCCTCTTTGGCGTGCCTGCTGCCCGCTCGGTTTTCCCTCAGCTCGAGGCACAAGGAGGCCCTTTCGGATTCGCAGCGTGCACGCTGTGCACGGAGCTCTCGCTCAGCGAGATGTGCCGGGGGAGAAGCGCTGGCTGGGCGAGTGCTTCGATGTGCGGGACTTTCAAGGCAGCACCACAATGTGGGCCACGAGAAGGGGGGATGAGGAACGTGCTTTTGTCCTGGCGCCGTTCTCCTGTGCCAGGCGTCTGCCCAAGATCCCTGCTCCTTGCGAGACGGCGGCGTGCGCCCGGGCTGCACTCGAGCCGAGAAGGAGCGGGCAGACAGCACCGCCACCTGACGGGCGCTCTGCAGCTTGCGGCCGGGAAGCGGACCGGCCCCGGAAGGCGCTGCGGCCGCGAGTTGCCGCAAGTGTCAGGGCCAAGCGCCGGGCGAGCCGCTCGTCCCGGCACGGTTCTCCGTGCGGGACGCAGCCGAGCAGCTTTCCGTTTCCTTTCAGACCACCCTTCCAGAGAGGCAGAATGTGGTGGTACGTAGCGCTCGGCAGGAGAGGGGCACGGCCCAGGCGTGTTTCGGCAGAAGCAGTGCGCTGGAGCGCTTGGCTGCCGGGCGCAGTGTTCCGGGCGAGAAGCAGACGACCGTCCGCCGCCGGGAGAACCAAGGCACCGGCGTGTTCGAACAGGCGAGGAACGAAGCCGCGGAGCCCCGGGCTCGGGTGCGCCTAGCCCGGCCTTGCCAGACGAGCGTGGCTGCCACTCTCCCGCCTGCTGAACTCTCGTCATGGCCTTGGGAAGGGGGAAGGTGCACGGCAGTTGCTTGTGCTGCTGCTGCCGCCTAGCCCTCTCGCAGCGCCCTGTGGAAGCAACCGCGCTTCCCTTCAGCCTCCGAGCTTCGGAGAAGACGATGGTGGGGTGCAGCGGAGAGGAGGCAAGCCCCGAGTGCACCGCTGAGTTTGATGCTGCCCGCGCGCGGAAGGCGAAGGTGCAGCCCGGCCCTCGGCTCTTGCTTCTGCGGCCGTTCTCCACGAGAGCAGCTGCTGGAGCTTGGCAGCGGGAGCTGCGAGGGTGCAAACAAGGCGGACGTCTGTCGCTGAAGAAAGGCACAGAGCCGCAGCGTGATGTGCGCCTTTGGAAGGCTGCCTGGAGAAGGGGTGCTCTCGGAACGCCTTCCTTGCTTTGACTCGTGCTCCTGGGTGAGCTCTAGCTGCAGGCACTGTGCAGCGCTGAACGACTAGGAAAGTGCTTATCTCCACGCTGTGCGGTGAAGCGGGGCGGCTGGGCTGTCCTTTTCGGAGCGGCGAGAACACTCTCAGGCGACTCGGCTTGTGAACGAGCCCTTGCCGGACTTGTGCACTTCGGTGCGCTGCACACGCGAGCCCGCTGCTCTGCGGCTTCGTTCTTCGCCTTGCCTTGTCTGGAGAGACCAGAAGCCCAGCCACGGCCTTCCACTCGGACCCCCCCTCTTTGGCGTGCCTGCTGCCCGCTCGGTTTTCCCTCAGCTCGAGGCACAAGGAGGCCCTTTCGGATTCGCAGCGTGCACGCTGTGCACGGAGCTCTCGCTCAGCGAGATGTGCCGGGGGAGAAGCGCTGGCTGGGCGAGTGCTTCGATGTGCGGGACTTTCAAGGCAGCACCACAATGTGGGCCACGAGAAGGGGGGATGAGGAACGTGCTTTTGTCCTGGCGCCGTTCTCCTGTGCGAGGCGTCTGCCCAAGATCCCTGCTCCTTGCGAGACGGCGGCGTGCGCCCGGGCTGCACTCGAGCCGAGAAGGAGCGGGCAGACAGCACCGCCACCTGACGGGCGCTCTGCAGCTTGCGGCCGGGAAGCGGACCGGCCCCGGAAGGCGCTGCGGCCGCGAGTTGCCGCAAGTGTCAGGGCCAAGCGCCGGGCGAGCCGCTCGTCCCGGCACGGTTCTCCGTGCGGGACGCAGCCGAGCAGCTTTCCGTTTCCTTTCAGACCACCCTTCCAGAGAGGCAGAATGTGGTGGTACGTAGCGCTCGGCAGGAAAGGGGCAGAAAGCTTTCACTGATGTGCCCCCTTGCCTTTTCCTTGCAGCCTTTCCTCTTCAGAGCACCCACTGAAGCTATGCACTTTGCTTCTCAGCTGAGTGTATTGTCATATTGCCAGAGTCCTATACGTCCCCCTCCTTCTCGCACCAACTGCTTCTGCTGAAACTTGCCAATGCTACGCCCTTTCCCTCTCAGCTATTCGAACCATCACATTCTGTGTCCCGCTTGCAGTCTGAATCTAAACTGAAGTTTCTGGCCTTATCTTGCATACACAGATGTGCCAGGAGGAAAAGTTTGCTCGGACCTTGCCGCTTATGTTCGAAAACGTCCATTCGCTCCACAATCAAATGCCAGCTTTCTTCCCTTTACATCCTACAAACTTCACACATGAACACACACACACACACACACACACACACTGGAGCTATGCACTTTCTTTCTTTCTTTCTTTCTCAGCTGCACTCGCCAGTTCTCCACCTTGACTTCTCTACCGCTTTTCTCTTGGCCTTGCCATGCATGGACTTCTCCTCTTATGACACCCACTGTGTTGCCTACCCCTCCCTTCCATTGCCTTGCCTTTCCTACCCAACCTTGCATTTCCTTGTCATTCCAAACCGTTCCTTTCCTTTACCTTCCTGACCCGTCCATGTCCTTCCCTTGCCCTTCCTACCAATCCAGTTCCTTGCATTGACTTGTTCACCCATCCCCCACCTGACTTCCCTTCCCATTTGTCCAGGTCCAACCTTTCATTTCCTTCTCCTTCTAGGACTCTCATTGCCTTGCCTGCTTCACCCTTGTCTTGCCTTGCAAAGCCATCATTTGTCTTGCCTTGCCCTTGAACCCCTCCCTTGCCTTGCATTACTTTGCTCACCCCTCCCTCACCTGCAACTCAAGACCCCTTTTCTCCTGGCCCACACTTTCCCTGCCCTGTCTGCTCCCCTGAGGAATCCCAAGACTCTCATGTAGCACCAGTGTTTCAGAAGCACGTGAGAAAAAGCCCAGGGGAGGTCCCATGCAGCCAAGCCCATCTTTCTGGCATATCTTTTGGCTGGGACCAGTGCTCGCATGTGTTCAATTTTGGACACACAATCCACGTTTCACCCTTGGGCTCCGCAACCAGAATGACAGTTCTTTTGCATACAGCTAGACCAAGTGTTTTAGGTGCAGATTAGAGACTGCCCATGTGGGATCAAAGCCAGACAGAGAAGTAGGTCCTGGCCACTTTTGCATCCCAGAAATCCTTGAATGTACCTCTCACCTCCCTCGCCTTGGAAACCCAACAGTTTCCTTGCCTTGCCCTGCTAACCCTCCCTTGCCTTGCATTCCCTTGCATGCCCATGCCCCACCTTTCATCTGTCTACTGCTTTCCTCCAGGGCCTTGCCTTGCCCAGCCTTTCCTGTTTCTGCCAGGCCCACCCATCACTGGCCTTACCTTCCTATACCTAGCCTTGCCTCTAACTTCTGGGCTTTCTCTCGCCTACCACTCCATTTGCTTTCCTCTCACTGCTCTGGCCTTGCCTACCTCTCCCTTGACTTGCCCAGAGTTGCCTACGCTTGGTTTGCGTTTCCTTGCCTGCACGGAAGGCAATGGAAAGTGATAGGCAGGGCAAAACAAAACAAGGAAGTTGTAGGCAAGGCGAGGCAAAGCAGACAGAGGCAAGGGAAGCAAAGCAAGGGTAGGCTAGGAAAATCTAGGCACAGTACTGAAGGGAAGGCAAGGCCAAGTGACTCAGACTACCTTTTCTTGGGAAGCAAAGAGCAGAGTGCCAGTGTTGGTGGAGCAGATGTTAAGTTACCACGGGGAGGAATAGTCCAGCAAGATATTTCTGTCCTGGCACTTTCTGTGTGGGAGCAATTGTTGCACGTATACAATATGGAAAGTGGTATGCAGCTTTGGCTGCGTAAGTTCCTGAACGAGAATGGCAATGCTTTTTCATGGGAAGGAAAGCACATAGCCCCAGATTTGGTGGTGCTGATAAGAAGCTGCCTCGTGGAGGTCAAGGAGGCCAGCAACTTTCTGTCCTGGCATATTTGATATGGAAACATTGCCTCAATTCATGCAATGATGGCACTGGCATCCATCTTTGGAAGGTGGTCTCCTGAAAGATTCCATTTTGCATGTGGTTTCCATTTCTCAGAGGTGGCCTTCTGAAATTCTGGCAGCCACACCTAATTTGGACAAGGTAAAAACAGCTATGCTGAGTCTTGATGTGCAGCTGATCTAGTGCCCTGGGCAGGTAATGCCCAGTAACAGTGTTCTGGCACCTTTGTATGGGATCAGGCACTGGATGCTTTGTATTTTGGAGGAGGGGATGCTATTTCTTTGGAGATGGGCTTATAGTTCCTCTTTGGCAAAGAAAGCAAGTTTGGATCTGCACATTGGGTGCTCTTAGTGAATTTAAAGGCTTTTCCCAATTGCCAGTTCTCTGGGTTAGAGCTGTTGAACTGTCAGTGGGAATGCAAAGGCCAAACTATTGAGCTTTTTGTCCTGGTACCTTTAGTGTGTCAGCAGTCCCTGGTTCCGTTCAGATCCTGACTCTCTGAGACTGGGCTGGGTGCGTTTCCTTCTTTTGCAGGTCGACAGCGGCATCGTGTGGTTGTTTTTTGTGAGCGCTGACAGTGCCCGGGAAAAAGACACGCGCTTTTCTGGTCAGGCCCCATTCGTGTGGGAGCGGTTCGTGGAAGAGCTCTGCTGTAGATCCTGGCTCTTGGAGACTTGAAAGAATGTGATCTTGCATCTAGCAGCGAAGGAAGAGGAATCTTTTCATTGTTGGCTGTTCATAGGTTGCAAAAGAAAAGACAATTCCAGCACTGCCTCTTTCTTTTAGAACCTTTTCTGCTTGATCAGATGCTCATGTAACTCGCACACACTGAACTGCATAGAACTCACTGGACACGTACACTTTCTCTCAAGCTCTATGTCCCATCTTACCCTCTCACTCACGGAGACCCCAAACCCCTTCAAAACATCCAGGACTTGCTCCCAAAGAAAAACTCCAAGAACAAATAGCCAGCGCTGGCCTTCATAGTCCCTTTGCAGTCTGTAAACAAGACGAAGCACACTAGTGACTTGCACTTCCCTTCTCAACTCTATTTCTAGAGATATCATCAACAGATTCTCTCAAGGTAGCAGAGTCCATCACTACAGCAAAGAGTTTCCAGCTGCAGTTCAGACTGAGAGATGTACCAGAACAGAAAGCATTTCCTGATCTTCCCCCTTCTCTAAGAAACATGATCCGCTGGGCAATCACTTTCACACACCTTCAGTGTGGACAAGTGCAAACAGCGAGACCTTACAGAGAAGGAACTGTAAGGACAGAAGAAATTCCTAAAGTAGCCATTTTTCCTAGCAGCATTTAAATGATGCAAAACGTACTAGGACAACGCACCTTCCTTCTAAGATAGATGAACTGTCCTGTATTACCCGTTCTCACAGCTCCGTTACAGAGGCCCCAATAAATACGCTCTAGAAAAAAAAACCGGTGGTGGGCAGCACCTTTCCCTTGCCACATGCAAGCAAAATCAAATTCGCCCGTGCAAGCTGTATGTCTCCTCTACATCTACCATCGTGTTCTCTGAATGTGGGAGATTAAATGGAAGCGCAGTTGTTTTCCCAAAGAGCTGGAATAGGAACAGGTAGCAGCACAAGCAGCTGTCGTAGAACTTCCACCTTCCAAATGCTAAAAAGTGAAATCAGAAGACAGGAGAGTAGCCCGGCCCTCGGCTCTTGCTTCTGCGGCCGTTCTCCACGAGAGCAGCTGCTGGAGCTTGGCAGCGGGAGCTGCGAGGGTGCAAACAAGGCGGACGTCTGTCGCTGAAGAAAGGCACAGAGCCGCAGCGTGATGTGCGCCTTTGGAAGGCTGCCTGGAGAAGGGGTGCTCTCGGAACGCCTTCCTTGCTTTGACTCGTGCTCCTGGGTGAGCTCTAGCTGCAGGCACTGTGCAGCGCTGAACGACTAGGAAAGTGCTTATCTCCACGCTGTGCGGTGAAGCGGGGCGGCTGGGCTGTCCTTTTCGGAGCGGCGAGAACACTCTCAGGCGACTCGGCTTGTGAACGAGCCCTTGCCGGACTTGTGCAGTTCGGTGCGCTGCACACGCGAGCCCGCTGCTCTGCGGCTTCGTTCTTCGCCTTGCCTTGTCTGGAGAGACGAGAAGCCCAGCCACGGCCTTCCACTCGGACCCCCCCTCTTTGGCGTGCCTGCTGCCCGCTCGGTTTTCCCTCAGCTCGAGGCACAAGGAGGCCCTTTCGGATTCGCAGCGTGCACGCTGTGCACGGAGCTCTCGCTCAGCGAGATGTGCCGGGGGAGAAGCGCTGGCTGGGTGAGTGCTTCGATGTGCGGGACTTTCAAGGCAGCACCACAATGTGGGCCACGAGAAGGGGGGATGAGGAACGTGCTTTTTTCTTGGCGCCGTTCTCCTGTGCGAGGCGTCTGCCCAAGATCCCGGCTCCTTGCGAGACGGCGGCGTGCGCCCGGGCTGCACTCGAGCCGAGAAGGAGCGGGCAGACAGCACCGCCACCTGACGGGCGCTCTGCAGCTTGCGGCCGGGAAGCGGACCGGCCCTGGAAGGCGCTGCGGCCGCGAGTTGCCGCAAGTGTCAGGGCCAAGCGCCGGGCGAGCCGCTCGTCCCGGCACGGTTCTCCGTGCGGGACGCAGCCGAGCAGCTTTCCCTTTCCTTTCAGAGCACCCTTCCAGAGAGGCAGAATGTGGTGGTACGTAGCGCTCGGCAGGAGAGGGGCACGGCGCAGGCGTGTTTCGGCAGAAGCAGTGCGCTGGAGCGCTTGTCTGCCGGGCGCAGTGTTCCGGGCGAGAAGCAGACGACCGTCCGCCGCCGGGAGAAGCAAGGCACCGGCGTGTTCGAACAGGCGAGGAACGAAGCCGCGGAGCCCCGGGCTCGGGTGCGCCTAGCCCGGCCTTGCCGGACGAGCGTGGCTGCCACTCTCCCGCCTGCTGAACTCTCGTCATGGCCTTGGGAAGGGGGAAGGTGCACGGCAGTTGCTTGTGCTGCTGCTGCCGCCTAGCCCTCTCGCAGCGCCCTGTGGAAGCAACCGCGCTTCCCTTCAGCCTCCGAGCTTCTGAGAACACGATGGTGGGGTGCAGCGGAGAGGAGGCAAGCCCCGAGTGCACCGCTGAGTTTGATGCTGCCCGCGCGCGGAAGGCGAAGGTGCAGCCCGGCCCTCGGCTCTTGCTTCTGCGGCCGTTCTCCACGAGAGCAGCTGCTGGAGCTTGGCAGCGGGAGCTGCGAGGGTGCAAACAAGGCGGACGTCTGTCGCTGAAGAAAGGCACAGAGCCGCAGCGTGATGTGCGCCTTTGGAAGGCTGCCTGGAGAAGGGGTGCTCTGGGAACGCCTTCCTTGCTTTGACTCGTGCTCCTGGGTGAGCTCTAGCTGCAGGCACTGTGCAGCGCTGAACGACTAGGAAAGTGCTTATCTCCACGCTGTGCGGTGAAGCGGGGCGGCTGGGCTGTCCTTTTCGGAGCGGCGAGAACACTCTCAGGCGACTCGGCTTGTGAACGAGCCCTTGCCGGACTTGTGCACTTCGGTGCGCTGCACACGCGAGCCCGCTGCTCTGCGGCTTCGTTCTTCGCCTTGCCTTGTCTGGAGAGACGAGAAGCCCAGCCACGGCCTTCCACTCGGACCCCCCCTCTTTGGCGTGCCTGCTGCCCGCTCGGTTTTCCCTCAGCTCGAGGCACAAGGAGGCCCTTTCGGATTCGCAGCGTGCACGCTGTGCACGGAGCTCTCGCTCAGCGAGATGTGCCGGGGGAGAAGCGCTGGCTGGGTGAGTGCTTCGATGTGCGGGACTTTCAAGGCAGCACCACAATGTGGGCCACGAGAAGGGGGGATGAGGAACGTGCTTTTTTCTTGGCGCCGTTCTCCTGTGCGAGGCGTCTGCCCAAGATCCCGGCTCCTTGCGAGACGGCGGCGTGCGCCCGGGCTGCACTCGAGCCGAGAAGGAGCGGGCAGACAGCACCGCCACCTGACGGGCGCTCTGCAGCTTGCGGCCGGGAAGCGGACCGGCCCTGGAAGGCGCTGCGGCCGCGAGTTGCCGCAAGTGTCAGGGCCAAGCGCCGGGCGAGCCGCTCGTCCCGGCACGGTTCTCCGTGCGGGACGCAGCCGAGCAGCTTTCCCTTTCCTTTCAGAGCACCCTTCCAGAGAGGCAGAATGTGGTGGTACGTAGCGCTCGGCAGGAAAGGGGCAGAAAGCTTTCACTGATGTGCCCCCTTGCCTTTTCCTTGCAGCCTTTCCTCTTCAGAGCACCCACTGAAGCTATGCACTTTGCTTCTCAGCTGAGTGTATTGTCATATTGCCAGAGTCCTATACGTCCCCCTCCTTCTCGCACCAACTGCTTCTGTTGAAACTTGCCAATGCTACGCCCTTTCCCTCTCAGCTATTCGAACCATCACATTCTGTGTCCCGCTTGCAGTCTGAATCTAAACTGAAGTTTCTGGCCTTATCTTGCATACACAGATGTGCCAGGAGGACAAGTTTGCTCGGACCTTGCCGCTTATGTTCGAAAACGTCCATTCGCTCCACAATCAAATGCCAGCTTTCTTCCCTTTACATCCTACAAACTTCACACATGAACACACACACACACACACACACTGGAGCTATGCACTTTCTTTCTTTCTTTCTCAGCTGCACTCGCCAGTTCTCCACCTTGACTTCTCTACCGCTTTTCTCTTGGCCTTGCCATGCATGGACTTCTCCTCTTATGACACCCACTGTGTTGCCTACCCCTCCCTTCCATTGCCTTGCCTTTCCTACCCAACCTTGCATTTCCTTGTCATTCCAAACCGTTCCTTTCCTTTACCTTCCTGACCCGTCCATGTCCTTCCCTTGCCCTTCCTACCAATCCAGTTCCTTGCATTGACTTGTTCGCCCATCCCCCACCTGACTTCCCTTCCCATTTGTCCAGGTCCAACCTTTCATTTCCTTCTCCTTCTAGGACTCTCATTGCCTTGCCTGCTTCACCCTTGTCTTGCCTTGCAAAGCCATCATTTGTCTTGCCTTGCCCTTGAGCCCCTCCCTTGCCTTGCATTACTTTGCTCACCCCTCCCTCACCTGGAACTCAAGACCCCTTTTCTCCTGGCCCACACTTTCCCTGCCCTGTCTGCTCCCCTGAGGAATCCCAAGACTCTCATGTAGCACCAGTGTTTCAGAAGCACGTGAGAAAAAGCCCAGGGGAGGTCCCATGCAGCCAAGCCCATCTTTCTGGCATATCTTTTGTCTGGGACCAGTGCTCGCATGTGTTCAATTTTGGACACACAATCCACGTTTCACCCTTGGGCTCCGCAACCAGAATGACAGTTCTTTTGCATACAGCTAGACCAAGTGTTTTAGGTGCAGATTAGAGACTGCCCACGTGGGATCAAAGCCACACAGAGAAGTAGGTCCTGGCCACTTTTGCATCCCAGAAATCCTTGAATGTACCTCTCACCTCCCTTGCCTTGGAAACCCAACAGTTTCCTTGCCTTGCCCTGCTAACCCTCCCTTGCCTTGCATTCCCTTGCATGCCCATGCCCCACCTTTCATCTGTCTACTGCTTTCCTCCAGGGCCTTGCCTTGCCCAGCCTTTCCTGTTTCTGCCAGGCCCACCCATCACTGGCCTTACCTTCCTATACCTAGCCTTGCCTCTAACTTCTGGGCTTTCTCTCGCCTACCACTCCATTTGCTTTCCTCTCACTGCTCTGGCCTTGCCTACCTCTCCCTTGACTTGCCCAGAGTTGCCTACGCTTGGTTTGCGTTTCCTTGCCTGCACGGAAGGCAATGGAAAGTGATAGGCAGGGCAAAACAAAACAAGGAAGTTGTAGGCAAGGCGAGGCAAAGCAGACATAGGCAAGGGAAGCAAAGCAAGGGTAGGCTAGGAAAATCTAGGCACAGTACTGAAGGGAAGGCAAGGCCAAGTGACTCAGACTACCTTTTCTTGGGAAGCAAAGAGCAGAGTGCCAGTGTTGGTGGAGCAGATGTTAAGTTACCACGGGGAGGAATAGTCCAGCAAGATATTTCTGTCCTGGCACTTTCTGTGTGGGAGCAATTGTTGCACGTATACAATATGGAAAGTGGTATGCAGCTTTGGCTGCGTAAGTTCCTGAACGAGAATGGCAATGCTTTTTCATGGGAAGGAAAGCACATAGCCCCAGATTTGGTGGTGCTGCTAAGAAGCTGCCTCGTGGAGGTCAAGGAGGCCAGCAACTTTCTGTCCTGGCATATTTGATATGGAAACATTGCCTCAATTCATGCAATGATGGCACTGGCATCCATCTTTGGAAGGTGGTCTCCTGAAAGATTCCATTTTGCATGTGGTTTCCATTTCTCAGAGGTGGCCTTCTGAAATTCTGGCAGCCACACCTAATTTGGACAAGGTAAAAACAGCTATGCTGAGTCTTGATGTGCAGCTGATCTAGTGCCCTGGGCAGGTAATGCCCAGTAACAGTGTTCTGGCACCTTTGTATGGGATCAGGCACTGGATGCTTTGTATTTTGGAGGAGGGGATGCTATTTCTTTGGAGATGGGCTTATAGTTCCTCTTTGGCAAAGAAAGCAAGTTTGGATCTGCACATTGGGTGCTCTTAGTGAATTGAAAGGCTTTTCCCAATTGCCAGTTCTCTGGGTTAGAGCTGTTGAACTGTCAGTGGGAATGCAAAGGCCAAACTATTGAGCTTTTTGTCCTGGTACCTTTAGTGTGTCAGCGGTCCCTGGTTCTGTTCAGATCCTGACTCTCTGAGACTGGGCTGGGTGCGTTGCCTTCTTTTGCAGGCCGACAGCGCCCATCGTGTGGTTGTTTTTTTGTGAGCGCTGACAGTGCCCGGGAAAAAGACACGCGCTTTTCTGGTCAGGCCCCATTCGTGTGGGAGCGGTTCGTGGAAGAGCTCTGCTGTAGATCCTGGCTCTTGGAGACTTGAAAGAATGTGATCTTGCATCTAGCAGCGAAGGAAGAGGAATCTTTTCATTGTTGGCTGTTCATAGGTTGCAAAAGAAAAGACAATTCCAGCACCGCCTCTTTCTTTTAGAACCTTTTCTGCTTGATCAGATGCTCATGTAACTCGCACACACTGAACTGCATAGAACTCACTGGACACGTACACTTTCTCTCAAGCTCTATGTCCCATCTTACCCTCTCACTCACGGACACCCCAAACCCCTTCAAAACATCCAGGACTTGCTCCCAAAGAAAAACTCCAAGAACAAATAGCCAGCGCTGGCCTTCATAGTCCCTTTGCAGTCTGTAAACAAGACGAAGCACACTAGTGACTTGCACTTCCCTTCTCAACTCTATTTCTATGGATATCATCAACAGATTCTCTCAAGGTAGCAGAGTCCATCACTACAGCAAAGAGTTTCCAGCTGCAGTTCAGACTGAGAGATGTACCAGAACAGAAAGCATTTCCTGATCTTCCCCCTTCTCTAAGAAACATGATCCGCCGGGCAATCACTTTCACACACCTTCAGTGTGGACAAGTGCAAACAGCGAGACCTTACAGAGAAGGAACTGTAAGGACAGAAGAAATTCCTAAGTAGCCATTTTTCCTAGCAGCATTTAAATGATGCAAAACGTACTAGGACAACGCACCTTCCTTCTAAGATAGATGAACTGTCCTGTATTACCCGTTCTCACAGCTCCGTTACAGAGGCCCCAATAAATACGCTCTAGAAAAAAAAACCGGTGGTGGGCAGCACCTTTCCCTTGCCACATGCAAGCAAAATCAAATTCGCCCGTGCAAGCTGTATGTCTCCTCTACATCTACCATCGTGTTCTCTGAATGTGGGAGATTAAATGGAAGCGCAGTTGTTTTCCCAAAGAGCTGGAATAGGAACAGGTAGCAGCACAAGCAGCTGTCGTAGAACTTCCACCTTCCAAATGCTAAAAAGTGAAATCAGAAGACAGGAGAGTAGCCCGGCCCTCGGCTCTTGCTTCTGCGGCCGTTCTCCACGAGAGCAGCTGCTGGAGCTTGGCAGCGGGAGCTGCGAGGGTGCAAACAAGGCGGACGTCTGTCGCTGAAGAAAGGCACAGAGCCGCAGCGTGATGTGCGCCTTTGGAAGGCTGCCTGGAGAAGGGGTGCTCTGGGAACGCCTTCCTTGCTTTGACTCGTGCTCCTGGGTGAGCTCTAGCTGCAGGCACTGTGCAGCGCTGAACGACTAGGAAAGTGCTTATCTCCACGCTGTGCGGTGAAGCGGGGCGGCTGGGCTGTCCTTTTCGGAGCGGCGAGAACACTCTCAGGCGACTCGGCTTGTGAACGAGCCCTTGCCGGACTTGTGCAGTTCGGTGCGCTGCACACGCGAGCCCGCTGCTCTGCGGCTTCGTTCTTCGCCTTGCCTTGTCTGGAGAGACGAGAAGCCCAGCCACGGCCTTCCACTCGGACCCCCCCTCTTTGGCGTGCCTGCTGCCCGCTCGGTTTTCCCTCAGCTCGAGGCACAAGGAGGCCCTTTCGGATTCGCAGCGTGCACGCTGTGCACGGAGCTCTCGCTCAGCGAGATGTGCCGGGGGAGAAGCGCTGGCTGGGTGAGTGCTTCGATGTGCGGGACTTTCAAGGCAGCACCACAATGTGGGCCACGAGAAGGGGGGATGAGGAACGTGCTTTTTTCTTGGCGCCGTTCTCCTGTGCGAGGCGTCTGCCCAAGATCCCGGCTCCTTGCGAGACGGCGGCGTGCGCCCGGGCTGCACTCGAGCCGAGAAGGAGCGGGCAGACAGCACCGCCACCTGACGGGCGCTCTGCAGCTTGCGGCCGGGAAGCGGACCGGCCCTGGAAGGCGCTGCGGCCGCGAGTTGCCGCAAGTGTCAGGGCCAAGCGCCGGGCGAGCCGCTCGTCCCGGCACGGTTCTCCGTGCGGGACGCAGCCGAGCAGCTTTCCCTTTCCTTTCAGACCACCCTTCCAGAGAGGCAGAATGTGGTGGTACGTAGCGCTCGGCAGGAGAGGGGCACGGCGCAGGCGTGTTTCGGCAGAAGCAGTGCGCTGGAGCGCTTGTCTGCCGGGCGCAGTGTTCCGGGCGAGAAGCAGACGACCGTCCGCCGCCGGGAGAAGCAAGGCACCGGCGTGTTCGAACAGGCGAGGAACGAAGCCGCGGAGCCCCGGGCTCGGGTGCGCCTAGCCCGGCCTTGCCGGACGAGCGTGGCTGCCACTCTCCCGCCTGCTGAACTCTCGTCATGGCCTTGGGAAGGGGGAAGGTGCACGGCAGTTGCTTGTGCTGCTGCTGCCGCCTAGCCCTCTGGCAGCGCCCTGTGGAAGCAACCGCGCTTCCCTTCAGCCTCCGAGCTTCTGAGAACACGAT
This sequence comes from Lycocorax pyrrhopterus obiensis, assembly GCA_014706295.1. Lineage (NCBI taxonomy): Eukaryota > Metazoa > Chordata > Aves > Passeriformes > Paradisaeidae > Lycocorax > Lycocorax pyrrhopterus. Next base: position 33,931 of record JACSVZ010000090.1, read on the forward strand.
GGTGGGGTGCAGCGGAGAGGAGGCAAGCCCCGAGTGCACCGCTGAGTTTGATGCTGCCCGCGCGCGGAAGGCGAAGGTGCAGCCCGGCCCTCGGCTCTTGCTTCTGCGGCCGTTCTCCACGAGAGCAGCTGCTGGAGCTTGGCAGCGGGAGCTGCGAGGGTGCAAACAAGGCGGACGTCTGTCGCTGAAGAAAGGCACAGAGCCGCAGCGTGATGTGCGCCTTTGGAAGGCTGCCTGGAGAAGGGGTGCTCTGGGAACGCCTTCCTTGCTTTGACTCGTGCTCCTGGGTGAGCTCTAGCTGCAGGCACTGTGCAGCGCTGAACGACTAGGAAAGTGCTTATCTCCACGCTGTGCGGTGAAGCGGGGCGGCTGGGCTGTCCTTTTCGGAGCGGCGAGAACACTCTCAGGCGACTCGGCTTGTGAACGAGCCCTTGCCGGACTTGTGCAGTTCGGTGCGCTGCACACGCGAGCCCGCTGCTCTGCGGCTTCGTTCTTCGCCTTGCCTTGTCTGGAGAGACGAGAAGCCCAGCCACGGCCTTCCACTCGGACCCCCCCTCTTTGGCGTGCCTGCTGCCCGCTCGGTTTTCCCTGAGCTCGAGGCACAAGGAGGCCCTTTCGGATTCGCAGCGTGCACGCTGTGCACGGAGCTCTCGCTCAGCGAGATGTGCCGGGGGAAGCGCTGGCTGGGCGAGTGCTTCGATGTGCGGGACTTTCAAGGCAGCACCACAATGTGGGCCACGAGAAGGGGGATGAGGAACGTGCTTTTGTCCTGGCGCCGTTCTCCTGTGCCAGGCGTCTGCCAAGATCCCTGCTCTTGCGAGACGGCGGCGTGCGCCGGGCTGCACTCGAGCGAGAAGGAGCGGGCAGACAGCACCGCTGACGGCGCTCTGCAGCTTGCGGCCGGGAAGCGGACGGCCCGGAAGGCTGCGGCCGCGAGTTGCCGCAAGTGTCAGGGCCAAGCGCCGGGCGAGCCGCTCGTCCGGCACGGTTCTCCGTGCGGGACGCAGCCGAGCAGCTTTCCGTTTCCTTTCAGACACCCTTCCAGAGAGGCAGAATGTGGTGGTACGTAGCGCTCGGCAGGAAAGGGGCAGAAAGCTTTCACTGATGTGCCCCTTGCCTTTTCCTTGCAGCCTTTCCTCTTCAGAGCACCCACTGAAGCTAATGCAACTTTGCTTCTAGCTGAGTGTATTGTCATATTGCCAGAGTCCTATACGTCCCCCCTCCTTCTCGCACCAACTGCTTCTGTTGAAACTTTGCCAATGCTAACGCCCTTTCCCTCTCAGCTATTCGAACCATCACATTCTGTGTCCCGCTTGCAGTCTGAATCTAAACTGAAGTTTCTGGCCTTATCTTGCATACACAGATGTGCCAGGAGGACAAGTTTGCTCGGACCTTGCCGCTTATGTTCGAAAACGTCCATTTCGCTCCACAATCAAATGCCAGCTTCTTCCCTTTACATCCTACAAACTTCACACATGAACACACACACACACACACACACTGGAGCTATGCACTTTCTTTCTTTCTTTCTCAGCTGCACTCGCCAGTTCTCCACCTTGACTTCTCTACCCGCTTTCTCTTGGCCTTGCCATGCATGGACTTCTCCTCTTATGACACCCACTGTGTTGCCTACCCTCCTTCATTGCCTTGCCTTTCTACCCAACCTTGCATTTCCTTGTCATTCCAACGTTCCTTTCCTTTACTTCCTGACCGTCCATGTCCTTCCTTGCCTTCCTACAATCCAGTTCTTGCATTGACTTGTTCACTCCCACCTGACTTCCTTCCATTTGTCCAGGTCCAACTTTCATTTCCTTCTCCTTCTAGGACTCTCATTGCCTTGCCTGCTTCACCTTGTCTTGCCTTGCAAAGCCATCATTTGTCTTGCTTGCCCTTGAACCTCCTTGCTTGCATTACTTTGCTCACCCCTCACCTGGAACTCAAGACCCTTTTCTCCTGGCCCACACTTTCCCTGCCTGTCTGCTCCCTGAGGAATCCCAAGACTCTCATGTAGCACCAGTGTTTCAGAAGCACGTGAGAAAAGCCCAGGGGAGTCCATGCAGCCAAGCCCATCTTTCTGGCATATCTTTTGTCTGGGACAGTGCTCGCATGTGTTCAATTTTGGACACACAATCCAGTTTACCCTTGGGCTCCGCAACCAGAATGACAGTTCTTTTGCATACAGCTAGACAAGTGTTTTAGGTGCAGATTAGAGACTGCCATGTGGGATCAAAGCCACACAGAGAAGTAGGTCTGGCCACTTTTGCATCCAGAATCCTTGAATGTACCTCTCACCTCCTCGCTT
>JACSVZ010000090.1:36242-54537 GCA_014706295.1 Lycocorax pyrrhopterus obiensis
GAAAGGCTGCAAGGAAAAGGCAAGGGGGCACATCAGTGAAAGCTTTCTGCCCCTTTCCTGCCGAGCGCTACGTACCACCACATTCTGCCTCTCTGGAAGGGTGGTCTGAAAGGAAACGGAAAGCTGCTCGGCTGCGTCCCGCACGGAGAACCGTGCCGGGACGAGCGGCTCGCCCGGCGCTTGGCCCTGACACTTGCGGCAACTCGCGGCCGCAGCGCCTTCCAGGGCCGGTCCGCTTCCCGGCCGCAAGCTGCAGAGCGCCCGTCAGGTGGCGCCGTCTCCCTGTCCCTCGCGTCTCCAGAGATCCCTGCTCCTTGCGAGACGGCGCGTGCGCCGGCCTGCCTCGAGCCGAGAAGGAGCGGGCAGACAGCACCGCCACCTGACGGGCGCTCTGCAGCTTGCGGCCGGGAAGCGGACCGGCCCTGGAGGCGCTGCGGCCGCGAGTTGCCGCAAGTGTCAGGGCCAAGCGCCGGCGAGCCGCTCGTCCCGGCACGGTTCTCCGTGCGGGACGCAGCCGAGCAGCTTTCCGTTTCCTTTCAGACCACCCTTCCAAGAGGCAGAATGTGGTGGTACGTAGCGCTCGGCAGGAAAGGGGCAGAAAGCTTCACGATGTGCCCCCTGCCTTTTCCTTGCAGCCTTTCCTCTTCAGAGCACCCACTGAAGCTATGCACTTTGCTTCTCAAGCTGAGTGTATTGTCATATTGCCAGAGTCCCATACGTCCCCTCCTTCTCGCACCAACTGCTCTGTTGAAACTTGCCAATGCTACGCCCTTTCCCTCTCAGCTATTCGAACCATCACATCTGCGTCCCGCTTGCAGTCTGAATCTAAACTGAAGTTTCTGGGCCTTATCTTGCATACACAGATGTGCCAGGAGGACAAGTTTGCTCGGACCTTGCCGCTTATGTTCGAAAACGCCAGTTCGCCTCCACAATCACATGCCAGCTTTTCTCCGCGTGTGTGCATCCTACAACTTCACACCATGGAACACAGCACACACAACACACACACACAACTGGAGCTATTGCACTTTCTTTCTTTCTTTCCAGCTGCACCTCGCCAGTTGCTCCACCTGTGACTTCCTCTTACCGCTTTTCCTGGCCTGTGCATGCATGGACTTCTCCTCTATGACACCACTGTGTTGCCCTACCCCTCCCTTCCATTGCCTTGCCTTTCCTACCCAACCTTGCATTTCCTTGTCATTCCAAACCGTTCCTTTCCTTTACCTTCCTGACCCGTCCATGTCCTTCCCTTGCCCTTCCTACCAATCCAGTTCCTTGCATTGACTTGTTCACCCATCCCCCACCTGACTTCCCTTCCCATTTGTCCAGGTCCAACCTTTCATTTCCTTCTCCTTCTAGGACTCTCATTGCCTTGCCTGCTTCACCCTTGTCTTGCCTTGCAAAGCCATCATTTGTCTTGCCTTGCCCTTGAACCCCTCCCTTGCCTTGCATTACTTTGCTCACCCCTCCCTCACCTGGAACTCAAGACCCCTTTTCTCCTGGCCCACACTTTCCCTGCCCTGTCTGCTCCCCTGAGGAATCCCAAGACTCTCATGTAGCACCAGTGTTTCAGAAGCACGTGAGAAAAAGCCCAGGGGAGGTCCCATGCAGCCAAGCCCATCTTTCTGGCATATCTTTTGTCTGGGACCAGTGCTCGCATGTGTTCAATTTTGGACACACAATCCACGTTTCACCCTTGGGCTCCGCAACCAGAATGACAGTTCTTTTGCATACAGCTAGACCAAGTGTTTTAGGTGCAGATTAGAGACTGCCCATGTGGGATCAAAGCCACACAGAGAAGTAGGTCCTGGCCACTTTTGCATCCCAGAAATCCTTGAATGTACCTCTCACCTCCCTTGCCTTGGAAACCCAACAGTTTCCTTGCCTTGCCCTGCTAACCCTCCCTTGCCTTGCATTCCCTTGCATGCCCATGCCCCACCTTTCATCTGTCTACTGCTTTCCTCCAGGGCCTTGCCTTGCCCAGCCTTTCCTGTTTCTGCCAGGCCCACCCATCACTGGCCTTACCTTCCTATACCTAGCCTTGCCTCTAACTTCTGGGCTTTCTCTCGCCTACCACTCCATTTGCTTTCCTCTCACTGCTCTGGCCTTGCCTACCTCTCCCTTGACTTGCCCAGAGTTGCCTACACTTGGTTTGCGTTTCCTTGCCTGCACGGAAGGCAATGGAAAGTGATAGGCAGGGCAAAACAAAACAAGGAAGTTGTAGGCAAGGCGAGGCAAAGCAGACATAGGCAAGGGAAGCAAAGCAAGGGTAGGCTAGGAAAATCTAGGCACAGTACTGAAGGGAAGGCAAGGCCAAGTGACTCAGACTACCTTTTCTTGGGAAGCAAAGAGCAGAGTGCCAGTGTTGGTGGAGCAGATGTTAAGTTACCATGGGGAGGAATAGTCCAGCAAGATATTTCTGTCCTGGCACTTTCTGTGTGGGAGCAATTGTTGCACGTATACAATATGGAAAGTGGTATGCAGCTTTGGCTGCGTAAGTTCCTGAACGAGAATGGCAATGCTTTTTCATGGGAAGGAAAGCACATAGCCCCAGATTTGGTGGTGCTGATAAGAAGCTGCCTCGTGGAGGTCAAGGAGGCCAGCAACTTTCTGTCCTGGCATATTTGATATGGAAACATTGCCTCAATTCATGCAATGATGGCACTGGCATCCATCTTTGGAAGGTGGTCTCCTGAAAGATTCCATTTTGCATGTGGTTTCCATTTCTCAGAGGTGGCCTTCTGAAATTCTGGCAGCCACACCTAATTTGGACAAGGTAAAACAGCTATGCTGAGTCTTGATGTGCAGCTGATCTAGTGCCCTGGGCAGGTAATGCCCAGTAACAGTGTTCTGGCACCTTTGTATGGGATCAGGCACTGGATGCTTTGTATTTTGGAGGAGGGGATGCTATTTCTTTTGAGATGGGCTTAGAGTTCCTCTTTGGCAAAGAAAGCAAGTTTGGATCTGCACATTGGGTGCTCTTAGTGAATTTAAAGGCTTTTCCCAATTGCCAGTTCTCTGGGTTAGAGCTGTTGAACTGTCAGTGGGAATGCAAAGGCCAAACTATTGAGCTTTTTGTCCTGGTACCTTTAGTGTGTCAGCAGTCCCCGGTTCCGTTCAGATCCTGACTCTCTGAGACTGGGCTGGGTGCGTTTCCTTCTTTTGCAGTCTGTAAACAAGACGAAGCACACTAGTGACTTGCACTTCCCTTCTCAACTCTATTTCTAGAGATATCATCAACAGATTCTCTCCAGGTAGCAGAGTCCATCACTACAGCAAAGAGTTTCCAGCTGCAGTTCAGACTGAGAGATGTACCAGAACAGAAAGCATTTCCTGATCTTCCCCCTTCTCTAAGAAACATGATCCGCTGGGCAATCACTTTCACACACCTTCAGTGTGGACAAGTGCAAACAGCGAGACCTTACAGAGAAGGAACTGTAAGGACAGAAGAAATTCCTAAAGTAGCCATTTTTCCTAGCAGCATTTAAATGATGCAAAACGTACTAGGACAACGCACCTTCCTTCTAAGATAGATGAACTGTCCTGTATTACCCGTTCTCACAGCTCCGTTACAGAGGCCCCAATAAATACGCTCTAGAAAAAAAAACCGGTGGTGGGCAGCACCTTTCCCTTGCCACATGCCAGCAAAATCAAATTCGCCCGTGCAATCTGTATGTCTCCTCTACATCTACCATGGTGTTCTCTGAATGTGGGAGATTAAATGGAAGCGCAGTTGTTTTCCCAAAGAGCTGGAATAGGAACAGGTAGCAGCACAAGCAGCTGTGGTAGAACTTCCACCTTCCAAATGCTAAAAAGTGAAATCAGAAGACAGGAGAGTAGCCGGCCCTCGGCTCTTGCTTCTGCGGCCGTTCTCCACGAGAGCAGCTGCTGGAGCTTGGCAGCGGGAGCTGCGAGGGTGCAAACAAGGCGGACGTCTGTCGCTGAAGAAAGGCACAGAGCCGCAGTGTGATGTGCGCCTTTGGAAGGCTGCCTGGAGAAGGGGTGCTCTCGGAACGCCTTCCTTGCTTTGACTCGTGCTCCTGGGTGAGCTCTAGCTGCAGGCACTGTGCAGCGCTGAACGACTAGGAAAGTGCTTATCTCCACGCTGTGCGGTGAAGCGGGGCGGCTGGGCTGTCCTTTTCGGAGCGGCGAGAACACTCTCAGGCGACTCGGCTTGTGAACGAGCCCTTGCCGGACTTGTGCACTTCGGTGCGCTGCACACGCGAGCCCGCTGCTCTGCGGCTTCGTTCTTCGCCTTGCCTTGTCTGGAGAGACGAGAAGCCCAGCCGCCCCGCTTCACCGCACAGCGTGGAGATAAGCACTTTCCTAGTCGTTCAGCGCTGCACAGTGCCTGCAGCTAGAGCTCACCCAGGAGCACGAGTCAAAGCAAGGAAGGCGTTCCGAGAGCACCCCTTCTCCAGGCAGCCTTCCAAAGGCGCGCATCACACTGCGGCTCTGTGCCTTTCTTCAGCGACAGACGTCCGCCTTGTTTGCACCCTCGCAGCTCCCGCTGCCAAGCTCCAGCAGCTGCTCTCGTGGAGAACGGCCGCAGAAGCAAGAGCCGAGGGCCGGGCTACTCTCCTGTCTTCTGATTTCACTTTTTAGCATTTGGAAGGTGGAAGTTCTACGACAGCTGCTTGTGCTGCTACCTGTTCCTATTCCAGCTCTTTGGGAAAACAACTGCGCTTCCATTTAATCTCCCACATTCAGAGAACACGATGGTAGATGTAGAGGAGACATACAGCTTGCACGGGCGAATTTGATTTTGCTTGCATGTGGCAAGGGAAAGGTGCTGCCCACCACCGGTTTTTTTTTTCTAGAGCGTATTTATTGGGGCCTCTGTAACGGAGCTGTGAGAACGGGTAATACAGGACAGTTCATCTATCTTAGAAGGAAGGTGCGTTGTCCTAGTACGTTTTGCATCATTTAAATGCTGCTAGGAAAAATGGCTACTTTAGGAATTTCTTCTGTCCTTACAGTTCCTTCTCTGTAAGGTCTCGCTGTTTGCACTTGTCCACACTGAAGGTGTGTGAAAGTGATTGCCCGGCGGATCATGTTTCTTAGAGAAGGGGGAAGATCAGGAAATGCTTTCTGTTCTGGTACATCTCTCAGTCTGAACTGCAGCTGGAAACTCTTTGCTGTAGTGATGGACTCTGCTACCTTGAGAGAATCTGTTGATGATATCTCTAGAAATAGAGTTGAGAAGGGAAGTGCAAGTCACTAGTGTGCTTCGTCTTGTTTACAGACTGCAAAGGGACTATGAAGGCCAGCGCTGGCTATTTGTTCTTGGAGTTTTTCTTTGGGAGCAAGTCCTGGATGTTTTGAAGGGGTTTGGGGTGTCCGTGAGTGAGAGGGTAAGATGGGACATAGAGCTTGAGAGAAAGTGTACGTGTCCAGTGAGTTCTATGCAGTTCAGTGTGTGCGAGTTACATGAGCATCTGATCAAGCAGAAAAGGTTCTAAAAGAAAGAGGCGGTGCTGGAATTGTCTTTTCTTTTGCAACCTATGAACAGCCAACAATGAAAAGATTCCTCTTCCTTCGCTGCTAGATGCAAGATCACATTCTTTCAAGTCTCCAAGAGCCAGGATCTACAGCAGAGCTCTTCCACGAACCGCTCCCACACGAATGGGGCCTGACCAGAAAAGCGCGTGTCTTTTTCCCGGGCACTGTCAGCGCTCACAAAAAAACAACCACACGATGGGCGCTGTCGGCCTGCAAAAGAAGGCAACGCACCCAGCCCAGTCTCAGAGAGTCAGGAGCTGAACAGAACCAGGGACCGCTGACACACTAAAGGTACCAGGACAAAAAGCTCAATAGTTTGGCCTTTGCATTCCCACTGACAGTTCAACAGCTCTAACCCAGAGAACTGGCAATTGGGAAAAGCCTTTCAATTCACTAAGAGCACCCAATGTGCAGATCCAAACTTGCTTTCTTTGCCAAAGAGGAACTATAAGCCCATCTCCAAAGAAATAGCATCCCCTCCTCCAAAATACAAAGCATCCAGTGCCTGATCCCATACAAAGGTGCCAGAACACTGTTACTGGGCATTACCTGCCCAGGGCACTAGATCAGCTGCACATCAAGACTCAGCATAGCTGTTTTACCTTGTCCAAATTAGGTGTGGCTGCCAGAATTTCAGAAGGCCACCTCTGAGAAATGGAAACCACATGCAAAATGGAATCTTTCAGGAGACCACCTTCCAAAGATGGATGCCAGTGCCATCATTGCATGAATTGAGGCAATGTTTCCATATCAAATATGCCAGGACAGAAAGTTGCTGGCCTCCTTGACCTCCACGAGGCAGCTTCTTAGCAGCACCACCAAATCTGGGGCTATGTGCTTTCCTTCCCATGAAAAAGCATTGCCATTCTCGTTCAGGAACTTACGCAGCCAAAGCTGCATACCACTTTCCATATTGTATACGTGCAACAATTGCTCCCACACAGAAAGTGCCAGGACAGAAATATCTTGCTGGACTATTCCTCCCCGTGGTAACTTAACATCTGCTCCACCAACACTGGCACTCTGCTCTTTGCTTCCCAAGAAAAGGTAGTCTGAGTCACTTGGCCTTGCCTTCCCTTCAGTACTGTGCCTAGATTTTCCTAGCCTACCCTTGCTTTGCTTCCCTTGCCTCTGTCTGCTTTGCCTCGCCTTGCCTACAACTTCCTTGTTTTGTTTTGCCCTGCCTATCACTTTCCATTGCCTTCCGTGCAGGCAAGGAAACGCAAACCAAGCGTAGGCAACTCTGGGCAAGTCAAGGGAGAGGTAGGCAAGGCCAGAGCAGTGAGAGGAAAGCAAATGGAGTGGTAGGCGAGAGAAAGCCCAGAAGTTAGAGGCAAGGCTAGGTATAGGAAGGTAAGGCCAGTGATGGGTGGGCCTGGCAGAAACAGGAAAGGCTGGGCAAGGCAAGGCCCTGGAGGAAAGCAGTAGACAGATGAAAGGTGGGGCATGGGCATGCAAGGGAATGCAAGGCAAGGGAGGGTTAGCAGGGCAAGGCAAGGAAACTGTTGGGTTTCCAAGGCAAGGGAGGTGAGAGGTACATTCAAGGATTTCTGGGATGCAAAAGTGGCCAGGACCTACTTCTCTGTGTGGCTTTGATCCCACGTGGGCAGTCTCTAATCTGCACCTAAAACACTTGGTCTAGCTGTATGCAAAAGAACTGTCATTCTGGTTGCGGAGCCCAAGGGTGAAACGTGGATTGTGTGTCCAAAATTGAACACATGCGAGCACTGGTCCCAGACAAAAGATATGCCAGAAAGATGGGCTTGGCTGCATGGGACCTCCCCTGGGCTTTTTCTCACGTGCTTCTGAAACACTGGTGCTACATGAGAGTCTTGGGATTCCTCAGGGGAGCAGACAGGGCAGGGAAAGTGTGGGCCAGGAGAAAAGGGGTCTTGAGTTCCAGGTGAGGGAGGGGTGAGCAAAGTAATGCAAGGCAAGGGAGGGGTTCAAGGGCAAGGCAAGACAAATGATGGCTTTGCAAGGCAAGACAAGGGTGAAGCAGGCAAGGCAATGAGAGTCCTAGAAGGAGAAGGAAATGAAAGGTTGGACCTGGACAAATGGGAAGGGAAGTCAGGTGGGGGATGGGCGAACAAGTCAATGCAAGGAAGTGGATTGGTAGGAAGGGCAAGGGAAGGACATGGACGGGTCAGGAAGGTAAAGGAAAGGAACGGTTTGGAATGACAAGGAAATGCAAGGTTGGGTAGGAAAGGCAAGGCAATGGAAGGGAGGGGTAGGCAACACAGTGGGTGTCATAAGAGGAGAAGTCCATGCATGGCAAGGCCAAGAGAAAAGCGGTAGAGAAGTCAAGGTGGAGAACTGGCGAGTGCAGCTGAGAAAGAAAGAAAGAAAGTGCATAGCTCCAGTGTGTGTGTGTGTGTGTGTGTTCATGTGTGAAGTTTGTAGGATGTAAAGGGAAGAAAGCTGGCATTTGATTGTGGAGCGAATGGACGTTTTCGAACATAAGCGGCAAGGTCCGAGCAAACTTGTCCTCCTGGCACATCTGTGTATGCAAGATAAGGCCAGAAACTTCAGTTTAGATTCAGACTGCAAGCGGGACACAGAATGTGATGGTTCGAATAGCTGAGAGGGAAAGGGCGTAGCACTGGCAAGTTTCAACAGAAGCAGTTGGTGCGAGAAGGAGGGGGACGTATAGGACTCTGGCAATATGACAATACACTCAGCTGAGAAGCAAAGTGCATAGCTTCAGTGGGTGCTCTGAAGAGGAAAGGCTGCAAGGAAAAGGCAAGGGGGCACATCAGTGAAAGCTTTCTGCCCCTTTCCTGCCGAGCGCTACGTACCACCACATTCTGCCTCTCTGGAAGGGTGGTCTGAAAGGAAAGGGAAAGCTGCTCGGCTGCGTCCCGCACGGAGAACCGTGCCGGGACGAGCGGCTCGCCCGGCGCTTGGCCCTGACACTTGCGGCAACTCGCGGCCGCAGCGCCTTCCAGGGCCGGTCCGCTTCCCGGCCGCAAGCTGCAGAGCGCCCGTCAGGTGGCGGTGCTGTCTGCCCGCTCCTTCTCGGCTCGAGTGCAGCCCGGGCGCACGCCGCCGTCTCGCAAGGAGCAGGGATCTTGGGCAGACGCCTGGCACAGGAGAACGGCGCCAAGAAAAAAGCACGTTCCTCATCCCCCCTTCTCGTGGCCCACATTGTGGTGCTGCCTTGAAAGTCCCGCACATCGAAGCACTCGCCCAGCCAGCGCTTCTCCCCCGGCACATCTCGCTGAGCGAGAGCTCCGTGCACAGCGTGCACGCTGCGAATCCGAAAGGGCCTCCTTGTGCCTCGAGCTGAGGGAAAACCGAGCGGGCAGCAGGCACGCCAAAGAGGGGGGGTCCGAGTGGAAGGCCGTGGCTGGGCTTCTCGTCTCTCCAGACAAGGCAAGGCGAAGAACGAAGCCGCAGAGCAGCGGGCTCGCGTGTGCAGCGCACCGAAGTGCACAAGTCCGGCAAGGGCTCGTTCACAAGCCGAGTCGCCTGAGAGTGTTCTCGCCGCTCCGAAAAGGACAGCCCAGCCGCCCCGCTTCACCGCACAGCGTGGAGATAAGCACTTTCCTAGTCGTTCAGCGCTGCACAGTGCCTGCAGCTAGAGCTCACCCAGGAGCACGAGTCAAAGCAAGGAAGGCGTTCCGAGAGCACCCCTTCTCCAGGCAGCCTTCCAAAGGCGCGCATCACACTGCGGCTCTGTGCCTTTCTTCAGCGACAGACGTCCGCCTTGTTTGCACCCTCGCAGCTCCCGCTGCCAAGCTCCAGCAGCTGCTCTCGTGGAGAACGGCCGCAGAAGCAAGAGCCGAGGGCCGGGCTACTCTCCTGTCTTCTGATTTCACTTTTTAGCATTTGGAAGGTGGAAGTTCTACGACAGCTGCTTGTGCTGCTACCTGTTCCTATTCCAGCTCTTTGGGAAAACAACTGCGCTTCCATTTAATCTCCCACATTCAGAGAACACGATGGTAGATGTAGAGGAGACATACAGCTTGCACGGGCGAATTTGATTTTGCTTGCATGTGGCAAGGGAAAGGTGCTGCCCACCACCGGTTTTTTTTTCTAGAGCGTATTTATTGGGGCCTCTGTAACGGAGCTGTGAGAACGGGTAATACAGGACAGTTCATCTATCTTAGAAGGAAGGTGCGTTGTCCTAGTACGTTTTGCATCATTTAAATGCTGCTAGGAAAAATGGCTACTTTAGGAATTTCTTCTGTCCTTACAGTTCCTTCTCTGTAAGGTCTCGCTGTTTGCACTTGTCCACACTGAAGGTGTGTGAAAGTGATTGCCCGGCGGATCATGTTTCTTAGAGAAGGGGGAAGATCAGGAAATGCTTTCTGTTCTGGTACATCTCTCAGTCTGAACTGCAGCTGGAAACTCTTTGCTGTAGTGATGGACTCTGCTACCTTGAGAGAATCTGTTGATGATATCCATAGAAATAGAGTTGAGAAGGGAAGTGCAAGTCACTAGTGTGCTTCGTCTTGTTTACAGACTGCAAAGGGACTATGAAGGCCAGCGCTGGCTATTTGTTCTTGGAGTTTTTCTTTGGGAGCAAGTCCTGGATGTTTTGAAGGGGTTTGGGGTGTCCGTGAGTGAGAGGGTAAGATGGGACATAGAGCTTGAGAGAAAGTGTACGTGTCCAGTGAGTTCTATGCAGTTCAGTGTGTGCGAGTTACATGAGCATCTGATCAAGCAGAAAAGGTTCTAAAAGAAAGAGGCGGTGCTGGAATTGTCTTTTCTTTTGCAACCTATGAACAGCCAACAATGAAAAGATTCCTCTTCCTTCGCTGCTAGATGCAAGATCACATTCTTTCAAGTCTCCAAGAGCCAGGATCTACAGCAGAGCTCTTCCACGAACCGCTCCCACACGAATGGGGCCTGACCAGAAAAGCGCGTGTCTTTTTCCCGGGCACTGTCAGCGCTCACAAAAAACAACCACACGATGGGCGCTGTCGGCCTGCAAAAGAAGGCAACGCACCCAGCCCAGTCTCAGAGAGTCAGGAGCTGAACAGAACCAGGGACCGCTGACACACTAAAGGTACCAGGACAAAAAGCTCAATAGTTTGGCCTTTGCATTCCCACTGACAGTTCAACAGCTCTAACCCAGAGAACTGGCAATTGGGAAAAGCCTTTCAATTCACTAAGAGCACCCAATGTGCAGATCCAAACTTGCTTTCTTTGCCAAAGAGGAACTATAAGCCCATCTCCAAAGAAATAGCATCCCCTCCTCCAAAATACAAAGCATCCAGTGCCTGATCCCATACAAAGGTGCCAGAACACTGTTACTGGGCATTACCTGCCCAGGGCACTAGATCAGCTGCACATCAAGACTCAGCATAGCTGTTTTACCTTGTCCAAATTAGGTGTGGCTGCCAGAATTTCAGAAGGCCACCTCTGAGAAATGGAAACCACATGCAAAATGGAATCTTTCAGGAGACCACCTTCCAAAGATGGATGCCAGTGCCATCATTGCATGAATTGAGGCAATGTTTCCATATCAAATATGCCAGGACAGAAAGTTGCTGGCCTCCTTGACCTCCACGAGGCAGCTTCTTAGCAGCACCACCAAATCTGGGGCTATGTGCTTTCCTTCCCATGAAAAAGCATTGCCATTCTCGTTCAGGAACTTACGCAGCCAAAGCTGCATACCACTTTCCATATTGTATACGTGCAACAATTGCTCCCACACAGAAAGTGCCAGGACAGAAATATCTTGCTGGACTATTCCTCCCCGTGGTAACTTAACATCTGCTCCACCAACACTGGCACTCTGCTCTTTGCTTCCCAAGAAAAGGTAGTCTGAGTCACTTGGCCTTGCCTTCCCTTCAGTACTGTGCCTAGATTTTCCTAGCCTACCCTTGCTTTGCTTCCCTTGCCTCTGTCTGCTTTGCCTCGCCTTGCCTACAACTTCCTTGTTTTGTTTTGCCCTGCCTATCACTTTCCATTGCCTTCCGTGCAGGCAAGGAAACGCAAACCAAGCGTAGGCAACTCTGGGCAAGTCAAGGGAGAGGTAGGCAAGGCCAGAGCAGTGAGAGGAAAGCAAATGGAGTGGTAGGCGAGAGAAAGCCCAGAAGTTAGAGGCAAGGCTAGGTATAGGAAGGTAAGGCCAGTGATGGGTGGGCCTGGCAGAAACAGGAAAGGCTGGGCAAGGCAAGGCCCTGGAGGAAAGCAGTAGACAGATGAAAGGTGGGGCATGGGCATGCAAGGGAATGCAAGGCAAGGGAGGGTTAGCAGGGCAAGGCAAGGAAACTGTTGGGTTTCCAAGGCAAGGGAGGTGAGAGGTACATTCAAGGATTTCTGGGATGCAAAAGTGGCCAGGACCTACTTCTCTGTGTGGCTTTGATCCCACGTGGGCAGTCTCTAATCTGCACCTAAAACACTTGGTCTAGCTGTATGCAAAAGAACTGTCATTCTGGTTGCGGAGCCCAAGGGTGAAACGTGGATTGTGTGTCCAAAATTGAACACATGCGAGCACTGGTCCCAGACAAAAGATATGCCAGAAAGATGGGCTTGGCTGCATGGGACCTCCCCTGGGCTTTTTCTCACGTGCTTCTGAAACACTGGTGCTACATGAGAGTCTTGGGATTCCTCAGGGGAGCAGACAGGGCAGGGAAAGTGTGGGCCAGGAGAAAAGGGGTCTTGAGTTCCAGGTGAGGGAGGGGTGAGCAAAGTAATGCAAGGCAAGGGAGGGGTTCAAGGGCAAGGCAAGACAAATGATGGCTTTGCAAGGCAAGACAAGGGTGAAGCAGGCAAGGCAATGAGAGTCCTAGAAGGAGAAGGAAATGAAAGGTTGGACCTGGACAAATGGGAAGGGAAGTCAGGTGGGGGATGGGCGAACAAGTCAATGCAAGGAAGTGGATTGGTAGGAAGGGCAAGGGAAGGACATGGACGGGTCAGGAAGGTAAAGGAAAGGAACGGTTTGGAATGACAAGGAAATGCAAGGTTGGGTAGGAAAGGCAAGGCAATGGAAGGGAGGGGTAGGCAACACAGTGGGTGTCATAAGAGGAGAAGTCCATGCATGGCAAGGCCAAGAGAAAAGCGGTAGAGAAGTCAAGGTGGAGAACTGGCGAGTGCAGCTGAGAAAGAAAGAAAGAAAGTGCATAGCTCCAGTGTGTGTGTGTGTGTGTGTGTGTTCATGTGTGAAGTTTGTAGGATGTAAAGGGAAGAAAGCTGGCATTTGATTGTGGAGCGAATGGACGTTTTCGAACATAAGCGGCAAGGTCCGAGCAAACTTGTCCTCCTGGCACATCTGTGTATGCAAGATAAGGCCAGAAACTTCAGTTTAGATTCAGACTGCAAGCGGGACACAGAATGTGATGGTTCGAATAGCTGAGAGGGAAAGGGCGTAGCATTGGCAAGTTTCAACAGAAGCAGTTGGTGCGAGAAGGAGGGGGACGTATAGGACTCTGGCAATATGACAATACACTCAGCTGAGAAGCAAAGTGCATAGCTTCAGTGGGTGCTCTGAAGAGGAAAGGCTGCAAGGAAAAGGCAAGGGGGCACATCAGTGAAAGCTTTCTGCCCCTTTCCTGCCGAGCGCTACGTACCACCACATTCTGCCTCTCTGGAAGGGTGGTCTGAAAGGAAAGGGAAAGCTGCTCGGCTGCGTCCCGCACGGAGAACCGTGCCGGGACGAGCGGCTCGCCCGGCGCTTGGCCCTGACACTTGCGGCAACTCGCGGCCGCAGCGCCTTCCAGGGCCGGTCCGCTTCCCGGCCGCAAGCTGCAGAGCGCCCGTCAGGTGGCGGTGCTGTCTGCCCGCTCCTTCTCGGCTCGAGTGCAGCCCGGGCGCACGCCGCCGTCTCGCAAGGAGCAGGGATCTTGGGCAGACGCCTGGCACAGGAGAACGGCGCCAAGAAAAAAGCACGTTCCTCATCCCCCCTTCTCGTGGCCCACATTGTGGTGCTGCCTTGAAAGTCCCGCACATCGAAGCACTCGCCCAGCCAGCGCTTCTCCCCCGGCACATCTCGCTGAGCGAGAGCTCCGTGCACAGCGTGCACGCTGCGAATCCGAAAGGGCCTCCTTGTGCCTCGAGCTGAGGGAAAACCGAGCGGGCAGCAGGCACGCCAAAGAGGGGGGGTCCGAGTGGAAGGCCGTGGCTGGGCTTCTCGTCTCTCCAGACAAGGCAAGGCGAAGAACGAAGCCGCAGAGCAGCGGGCTCGCGTGTGCAGCGCACCGAAGTGCACAAGTCCGGCAAGGGCTCGTTCACAAGCCGAGTCGCCTGAGAGTGTTCTCGCCGCTCCGAAAAGGACAGCCCAGCCGCCCCGCTTCACCGCACAGCGTGGAGATAAGCACTTTCCTAGTCGTTCAGCGCTGCACAGTGCCTGCAGCTAGAGCTCACCCAGGAGCACGAGTCAAAGCAAGGAAGGCGTTCCGAGAGCACCCCTTCTCCAGGCAGCCTTCCAAAGGCGCGCATCACACTGCGGCTCTGTGCCTTTCTTCAGCGACAGACGTCCGCCTTGTTTGCACCCTCGCAGCTCCCGCTGCCAAGCTCCAGCAGCTGCTCTCGTGGAGAACGGCCGCAGAAGCAAGAGCCGAGGGCCGGGCTACTCTCCTGTCTTCTGATTTCACTTTTTAGCATTTGGAAGGTGGAAGTTCTACGACAGCTGCTTGTGCTGCTACCTGTTCCTATTCCAGCTCTTTGGGAAAACAACTGCGCTTCCATTTAATCTCCCACATTCAGAGAACACGATGGTAGATGTAGAGGAGACATACAGCTTGCACGGGCGAATTTGATTTTGCTTGCATGTGGCAAGGGAAAGGTGCTGCCCACCACCGGTTTTTTTTTTCTAGAGCGTATTTATTGGGGCCTCTGTAACGGAGCTGTGAGAACGGGTAATACAGGACAGTTCATCTATCTTAGAAGGAAGGTGCGTTGTCCTAGTACGTTTTGCATCATTTAAATGCTGCTAGGAAAAATGGCTACTTTAGGAATTTCTTCTGTCCTTACAGTTCCTTCTCTGTAAGGTCTCGCTGTTTGCACTTGTCCACACTGAAGGTGTGTGAAAGTGATTGCCCGGCGGATCATGTTTCTTAGAGAAGGGGGAAGATCAGGAAATGCTTTCTGTTCTGGTACATCTCTCAGTCTGAACTGCAGCTGGAAACTCTTTGCTGTAGTGATGGACTCTGCTACCTTGAGAGAATCTGTTGATGATATCCATAGAAATAGAGTTGAGAAGGGAAGTGCAAGTCACTAGTGTGCTTCGTCTTGTTTACAGACTGCAAAGGGACTATGAAGGCCAGCGCTGGCTATTTGTTCTTGGAGTTTTTCTTTGGGAGCAAGTCCTGGATGTTTTGAAGGGGTTTGGGGTGTCCGTGAGTGAGAGGGTAAGATGGGACATAGAGCTTGAGAGAAAGTGTACGTGTCCAGTGAGTTCTATGCAGTTCAGTGTGTGCGAGTTACATGAGCATCTGATCAAGCAGAAAAGGTTCTAAAAGAAAGAGGCGGTGCTGGAATTGTCTTTTCTTTTGCAACCTATGAACAGCCAACAATGAAAAGATTCCTCTTCCTTCGCTGCTAGATGCAAGATCACATTCTTTCAAGTCTCCAAGAGCCAGGATCTACAGCAGAGCTCTTCCACGAACCGCTCCCACACGAATGGGGCCTGACCAGAAAAGCGCGTGTCTTTTTCCCGGGCACTGTCAGCGCTCACAAAAAAACAACCACACGATGGGCGCTGTCGGCCTGCAAAAGAAGGCAACGCACCCAGCCCAGTCTCAGAGAGTCAGGAGCTGAACAGAACCAGGGACCGCTGACACACTAAAGGTACCAGGACAAAAAGCTCAATAGTTTGGCCTTTGCATTCCCACTGACAGTTCAACAGCTCTAACCCAGAGAACTGGCAATTGGGAAAAGCCTTTCAATTCACTAAGAGCACCCAATGTGCAGATCCAAACTTGCTTTCTTTGCCAAAGAGGAACTATAAGCCCATCTCCAAAGAAATAGCATCCCCTCCTCCAAAATACAAAGCATCCAGTGCCTGATCCCATACAAAGGTGCCAGAACACTGTTACTGGGCATTACCTGCCCAGGGCACTAGATCAGCTGCACATCAAGACTCAGCATAGCTGTTTTACCTTGTCCAAATTAGGTGTGGCTGCCAGAATTTCAGAAGGCCACCTCTGAGAAATGGAAACCACATGCAAAATGGAATCTTTCAGGAGACCACCTTCCAAAGATGGATGCCAGTGCCATCATTGCATGAATTGAGGCAATGTTTCCATATCAAATATGCCAGGACAGAAAGTTGCTGGCCTCCTTGACCTCCACGAGGCAGCTTCTTAGCAGCACCACCAAATCTGGGGCTATGTGCTTTCCTTCCCATGAAAAAGCATTGCCATTCTCGTTCAGGAACTTACGCAGCCAAAGCTGCATACCACTTTCCATATTGTATACGTGCAACAATTGCTCCCACACAGAAAGTGCCAGGACAGAAATATCTTGCTGGACTATTCCTCCCCGTGGTAACTTAACATCTGCTCCACCAACACTGGCACTCTGCTCTTTGCTTCCCAAGAAAAGGTAGTCTGAGTCACTTGGCCTTGCCTTCCCTTCAGTACTGTGCCTAGATTTTCCTAGCCTACCCTTGCTTTGCTTCCCTTGCCTCTGTCTGCTTTGCCTCGCCTTGCCTACAACTTCCTTGTTTTGTTTTGCCCTGCCTATCACTTTCCATTGCCTTCCGTGCAGGCAAGGAAACGCAAACCAAGCGTAGGCAACTCTGGGCAAGTCAAGGGAGAGGTAGGCAAGGCCAGAGCAGTGAGAGGAAAGCAAATGGAGTGGTAGGCGAGAGAAAGCCCAGAAGTTAGAGGCAAGGCTAGGTATAGGA
The DNA here is from genome assembly GCA_014706295.1 of Lycocorax pyrrhopterus obiensis. Lineage (NCBI taxonomy): Eukaryota > Metazoa > Chordata > Aves > Passeriformes > Paradisaeidae > Lycocorax > Lycocorax pyrrhopterus. The sequence goes on from JACSVZ010000090.1 coordinate 52,546, forward strand.
AGGTAAGGCCAGTGATGGGTGGGCCTGGCAGAAACAGGAAAGGCTGGGCAAGGCAAGGCCCTGGAGGAAAGCAGTAGACAGATGAAAGGTGGGGCATGGGCATGCAAGGGAATGCAAGGCAAGGGAGGGTTAGCAGGGCAAGGCAAGGAAACTGTTGGGTTTCCAAGGCAAGGGAGGTGAGAGGTACATTCAAGGATTTCTGGGATGCAAAAGTGGCCAGGACCTACTTCTCTGTGTGGCTTTGATCCCACGTGGGCAGTCTCTAATCTGCACCTAAAACACTTGGTCTAGCTGTATGCAAAAGAACTGTCATTCTGGTTGCGGAGCCCAAGGGTGAAACGTGGATTGTGTGTCCAAAATTGAACACATGCGAGCACTGGTCCCAGACAAAAGATATGCCAGAAAGATGGGCTTGGCTGCATGGGACCTCCCCTGGGCTTTTTCTCACGTGCTTCTGAAACACTGGTGCTACATGAGAGTCTTGGGATTCCTCAGGGGAGCAGACAGGGCAGGGAAAGTGTGGGCCAGGAGAAAAGGGGTCTTGAGTTCCAGGTGAGGGAGGGGTGAGCAAAGTAATGCAAGGCAAGGGAGGGGTTCAAGGGCAAGGCAAGACAAATGATGGCTTTGCAAGGCAAGACAAGGGTGAAGCAGGCAAGGCAATGAGAGTCCTAGAAGGAGAAGGAAATGAAAGGTTGGACCTGGACAAATGGGAAGGGAAGTCAGGTGGGGGATGGGCGAACAAGTCAATGCAAGGAAGTGGATTGGTAGGAAGGGCAAGGGAAGGACATGGACGGGTCAGGAAGGTAAAGGAAAGGAACGGTTTGGAATGACAAGGAAATGCAAGGTTGGGTAGGAAAGGCAAGGCAATGGAAGGGAGGGGTAGGCAACACAGTGGGTGTCATAAGAGGAGAAGTCCATGCATGGCAAGGCCAAGAGAAAAGCGGTAGAGAAGTCAAGGTGGAGAACTGGCGAGTGCAGCTGAGAAAGAAAGAAAGAAAGTGCATAGCTCCAGTGTGTGTGTGTGTGTGTGTGTGTTCATGTGTGAAGTTTGTAGGATGTAAAGGGAAGAAAGCTGGCATTTGATTGTGGAGCGAATGGACGTTTTCGAACATAAGCGGCAAGGTCCGAGCAAACTTGTCCTCCTGGCACATCTGTGTATGCAAGATAAGGCCAGAAACTTCAGTTTAGATTCAGACTGCAAGCGGGACACAGAATGTGATGGTTCGAATAGCTGAGAGGGAAAGGGCGTAGCATTGGCAAGTTTCAACAGAAGCAGTTGGTGCGAGAAGGAGGGGGACGTATAGGACTCTGGCAATATGACAATACACTCAGCTGAGAAGCAAAGTGCATAGCTTCAGTGGGTGCTCTGAAGAGGAAAGGCTGCAAGGAAAAGGCAAGGGGGCACATCAGTGAAAGCTTTCTGCCCCTTTCCTGCCGAGCGCTACGTACCACCACATTCTGCCTCTCTGGAAGGGTGGTCTGAAAGGAAAGGGAAAGCTGCTCGGCTGCGTCCCGCACGGAGAACCGTGCCGGGACGAGCGGCTCGCCCGGCGCTTGGCCCTGACACTTGCGGCAACTCGCGGCCGCAGCGCCTTCCAGGGCCGGTCCGCTTCCCGGCCGCAAGCTGCAGAGCGCCCGTCAGGTGGCGGTGCTGTCTGCCCGCTCCTTCTCGGCTCGAGTGCAGCCCGGGCGCACGCCGCCGTCTCGCAAGGAGCAGGGATCTTGGGCAGACGCCTGGCACAGGAGAACGGCGCCAAGAAAAAAGCACGTTCCTCATCCCCCCTTCTCGTGGCCCACATTGTGGTGCTGCCTTGAAAGTCCCGCACATCGAAGCACTCGCCCAGCCAGCGCTTCTCCCCCGGCACATCTCGCTGAGCGAGAGCTCCGTGCACAGCGTGCACGCTGCGAATCCGAAAGGGCCTCCTTGTGCCTCGAGCTGAGGGAAAACCGAGCGGGCAGCAGGCACGCCAAAGAGGGGGGGTCCGAGTGGAA
>JACSVZ010000220.1:7559-30596 GCA_014706295.1 Lycocorax pyrrhopterus obiensis
CGTGCTCCGGCCCGCCGGCAAGCGGCGTGCGCCTCCCACGCCCGCGCTCGAGCCGGGCGCCCCGCCCGCCCCGCCCCGCCACGGGCACCCCGTGCTCGAGCCGCTCGCGGCCCGCACGGACCGGGCGGGCTCCGCCCCGCCCCGCCCCAGGGCAGCGTCCACGCGGGGGGGCTTGCCGAGCCCGCAACGGGCGGGCGCAGCCGCAACTCCCACCCACACACCCACCGTCGCGCGCAGCGAGGGGCGGCCCGGCAGCTCCACGCGCAGCCCCCCTGCGGCACCCTGCGCGGGCCTGGCTGGCGGCCAGGAAAGCAGGAGCTGCATGCCCAACATACCTGAACACCCGGCCAGTGGACAGGTGCGACAGACTCCAAGTCACAAAAAAGGAAACAAAACATATGGTCTCATATCCTTATACAAGAAACGATATAAAACGAGACCAACTTGCAGGAAGTTTGGATAATTCACATAAGGTTTACCAGGTGGGTTTCTCTGGTCTTTCTCTGCAATGGGACTCCCCAGCTTAAGTACAGACTAGGATGACAGTATTAGGAAAACTGCTGTTGTATCCCTTCCTAATCACTACTAGAAGATGTAATAATGATTTGATCCACTGCCTTTCTATCTTTATTTCTGTTACTGCTTCTTATCCATGTAGTTCATTCCTGTTACGTGCTTATCACCCATGTAATAAATAAGCTTGTCCCCAAAAAAGTCATTCCTTTGTTCTGATCACTTCACTAATAAGCAAAAGAATACTTCCCCCTTCCTCTGGGAAACAATTGTCTTTCTCATCCAGGTGCCTGTGGCTGAAACTGGAATTCCACCTCCAAAATTCCACATGTCCAAGGTTAATAACTCCCAAGGAAATTCCCCACCAATCATAAGCAATCACCTATAATTTTTCCTCTGCAATCATTACTGCTTTGGCTTTCTGTGGAAGTGTTTCAAACATCCACGGAGGGTTCAGGGGCTTGGTTGAGTTGCTTATGGCTCATCCTGACAGGCCCAGGCCAACTCCGACCACCCAGAACTTCAGGGAAATATTGACACAGTTCATAAATACCCTAAGACTCCTGCTGAGGAATCCAGCCCTCTTTGGGACACCCAATGCAGCAGACATCGAAAAAGGAGGGAAAAAGCCAAGCTTGGAGTGGAAAAATAGAACATAAATACAGCAGCCTTTAAAAAACCTTCACGTTGCAATAGTGGGAACCAGCCACTTTTACTCTTTCCTCGCTTTTTGTGATTACATAAATACGAAATAGAAACACGTTACACGGGATGCAGAGCTAGAACTTTACGGGTGTTCATTTTGGCAGCCTGAATGAAAAACCTCTCTTCCTAACACTGACACCCAGCCCAGTTTAAATCCACACTTAGCCCCGGGGCAGGGCATATCACCCCCCTTTCCCTACCACAGGTGGCTGCTGCAGACAGGAGAGAGAACCCAGGCGGGCAAGGCCCAGCAGGTATCATCTCCTGGCACCAAAAGCTCTGCCAGCTTAAGAGATGTGGGAAGAGAGAAAAAAAACATAGGTGGCCAAAAGGCCTGTTTCACACTCTAAAAGTACTACAGTTCGTCACAGAGGCAGAAGTCTCTTACGCGCTCCCTGGGAACGACGTGCGAGACAATTTCTTCCCGAAGCTCGGACGCAACGTCGCGGCTCCTTTTCCGGAAATCGAGGGAAAGGATTTCAACGTGCGCCCCTTCAACAATTTGGCGGGAAGAAACATTGGATCCTACGTGATGCTATTTCTTAGCTAGCTGTACATTTAATGGCACATTTAACCCCACGTGTATAATACTAGTATTCCCTTTTGTCTTATTCCTGTGTCATAATAGTCTGCTTTAAGTCTTATGCCAGTTAGCTTTGTGTCTATTAAATAAATCGTTCATTCTAGAATAGACCCAATCACCCATCATTAAAGAACTTGCAAACGAGAGCGGGTCTTGGCATGCTGGCCACCTCCGTAACGCCACTGCCTGCTGCCAGAGGCCAGGGCAAAAGGCAGGGACTTATTTAAACCCACATCATCCATTCATAACATTTCGGCATAGTTGGCAGGACGATGGCAAATCATTCAGAAAATCAGACTAAAGGCTTGACAGACGGTTTACGGTGGCACAGTGTTAATCCTCTTCCAGGACACCGCTGGCTCGAGTGGGAGAAAATCCAAAAAAAAACGTAAATGGACAGCGGGAATCGCCGACAGATAAAAGCGGAGAAGACATAATTTCTCACGCACCTGCATTATGCTTACAATCTGCTTGCCAATGGCGAGAACAAACGATAAGAGAACATGACAAATTAAAACAAGAGCTAAAAGAATCCAAAGAAAAAAACAAAAACCTTGGAAGAAAAATTGGAATTAACATCATTTAAAAACCCCAGCTCCGCAGATGTTAAAGAAATTCCAGAGTTAACAACATCACACGGGGATGAGAATCATGATATTCAGAAAAACTCGGATGAAATTGGTGATGCAAATGTCGAATGGGATTCTGACAAAAGCACAGAAACCATACCTCTTAAGGAGGGAGAAATTCCAGAACTTAAATTGAAATCCATCATTAAAACAGAACTCTCCGAGGAACCCCAAAGCGGTCAGAGGAGAAATACGGTCACCACCTTTCCCTGTAATTCCCTACCATCGACAAACCTCCAAGAAAAACATGGACAGAAGGTCGAGAAAACAGAAATTGAATATCTATGGAGAATTTGTTCCACAGGGAAAAATGGAATATTATTGGATGATAGAAAAAGTTCTGAATTCTGGGATGTGAGTGTCCTGTTAAATCATGAACCAGATCCTCCTGACTTAGTAATTACACACTGGGCAGGAGGAACGAATAGGATGAAAAGAGGGGAACATATCGTCCCTACGCAGTCAGCTAAAAATACCTCTGCTGCTGCTACACAAACGGGCTGCTTGCTCGCAAGCACAACGCAAACGTGCAGATGCAAGTATGCCAGCCTCGGCAGAGGGAGATCTCAAGGTATTAAGAGCGTTGCTGAAAGAAACTCCAAACGTGCTAAGAAATTGTCTAGTAGAGAAACAGGTAACAACTGCCTTGAGTTTCAAGTGCCAAAAACTGCTTTCCCAGTAATGGGGGGGGGGGGGGGGGGGGGGGGGGGAAGTGGCAATTTAAATGCCTCACAAAAACAAACCAACCAACCACCAACCTAACACTCCTTTACAGGGAATCCTAAGGGCTAGACGACCAGTGAGCCAGCTTCCCCACATTCCTGCAGTTCAGCAGCCTCTGATTGTACTCCTACAAAAGCCAAAAACTAAATCGAAGTTTTAGAAAAAATTAAAGTAGAATTGGTGAAACTAACTGTAATAAAAAAATGTTCTCTCTTACACTGCGAAAATCTGTTGTGATATATTTAAGAAGCATTATATTTAGAATGCATTCTACTTACAACTCTTCTGTTTGACTAATAAAAGAGGCAAACAGAAGCCAGCGTTTAAAAACTGATTCTCAAAACCTAATCCTAACGCAAAACCTTTTCACTGCAACTGTCCCAAATACATTTACACATCAATAAATGCCACTTGGTATGAGTGGCTGCCTTCAGCTAAACACCAAATTCCCTCTAAAAGGTGCAACTCCTGAAAACTGATAACCAGCGAATCAAACTGTAATTACAAAAGTAGGTGCTATATCTACTCCCCACAACTAAAAAGAAATGTTCCTGGATTTTTCTGCAATAGCCGCAAACAGAGTTCGCTCAGATGCTCTAACTTCCCTTTTGAAATCTATCTGTGCATTTATGCCAATTACCTCGGGGGGGGGGGGGTGTGTGTGTGGCAACCAAGGGAACAAGGGATACAAATTAACACTGCTAAAGAAAGAGATGGACCAGAGAAACGCCTCCTGCCTGAGGGAGAGATGAAACCGGTTTTCTCTGTCCCTTAACCCCTCAAGCTCTGCCTGCTTGCAAGGTCCAGATTTAAATACCAAAGGCAAAGCCAATACTGGTGATATCTCGCTCCGCAGAAAAATTGGTTAAGGACTACTCCTGCATTTATAGAAATACAGGGCAACAGCTCTAAATGTTGAAACCAGAGTACAAGTGATAAAAGAAAGACTAGGAAGTGTGCCAGGGAAAGAATTAAAAGCTATAGCACCGGTAGTAAAAAGAAAGACAAAGACTGTATGACTAATTTTGTAGGATTATCTGGGCTGGCGCCGCACGATGATGGTGTCAGTGAAAGCGTTAGATTGGCAAGTGAACGAAAAAGAGAAGTTGGAGCAAGAAAAAGCTTATACGGTTGTCTTTGCAGACTCAATTCTGATCCATAGAAGTTGAGTTAAAACTGGCAAAAACCCCCCAGACCTTACAAGCCTACTGTAACAACAAAATGGATTCGCTGACAAAAATCAGAAAGATAAAAAGGAACCCACAACACTGATACCAGTTTGGTAAACGAGGGCACTATGAGTTAAGCCATAACAGAAACCTTATTTTTGCAGCACAAACCAAAGACTAACCACGGACCAAAAAGGCGTGTCAAATACTTCTATACAGTGCTCCCAGCGCCAGCTGAAACTTAGATAAAACCGTCCAAACCCAGCACCAACCTACACATCAAAAGAGAACAAAACACTCTGGTCAACTCGGCAAGTAAGCTGGATTGAACCTCTCAACCATCTGCCAGTTCCCAGTGACTACCGCTGGACGCAGGCACGCCGATACAAAGCCTACTGTTTCAAGACTCGGCGACCGCTTTGCCAGCCCCCCGTCCTAAACTGCACGAAGCGACACCCTCGCCTCCGTGCGAGCTCGGCTTTGCTCCGACACGAAGCGAATGTCTCACCGAAGCCTCGCAAAGCGCTCCTGCACCGCCCCCGTCCGACAGCAGCGAGCGCAGCGCTGAGTTCGCAGCCGGAGGCCGGAGACGGAAGCGCCGCCGCAGCCCCCGGGGGCAAACACGTCTATCGCCGCTTCGGTTCCGCTGTTCCGATTTCTCCGACGACCTTGAACGGCTAAGTACACCCTCACCAGACAAAAGCTGGGTGCCTATCCGAACGTGGAACAACAAAGCGCACGGGCAACAGCGAAAGGACTCTTCCCTACCTACACGACCGTGAAAAGCACTGCAATCCCCGGACTCCCGTAAACAAACGAAGCCAGCTCCGGACCCAGAAAAGCAACACCGGACCGCACAGTAACTGACGGACCTGCTGTAACCGGAAACCTTAATTAGGGTGTTGTCTACATTTTTATGCTTACAAATCAACGTTTGCAACCATGCAGCACGGCTAATCAGCCATCCCAACAAAAACTAACAATGTCGGTTTTCCTAAACACACACACACAGCAAATGTTACCTGACCCTTGGAAAGGGAAGCTCACGTATAAAGCTAACGTAAACTGTGACGGTGTTAACGAAGTACGATTACGAGTTTGTTCTCAGTCCTCTATAGATATTTCACGAAAGCATTCAAACAGTGAGACCTCCAGCCAAGGTGATACACCTTCCTAGAAGGAGAGGCAACCCAAGTCTCCACAAATCAACAAAACCTGATGATACAACCAGTGCCTTAAAAACAAAATTTATCAGCCATTCAGAGGCCATTGAACAAAATCAAATAGCTTTGGATTTGCTTTCGACTTCTACAATTATCAACAACAATTGCTGTGTACACGTAGATCAAACTCTGAAAATACAAACTGATCTGAAAGAAGTTAAAAAGGACACTAGAATCTTTCCCGAAATGCAAAAGAATCAAGAAAATACATTCAATGAGATGATCTCATGAATTCCGAATTTAAACATGACCATGAAAAAATTAATTGCTATAATTACCACATCCTAACATTTATGTTCGATACATAAATTATATTCCAAATTTACAAAATTAGATTTAACAAAACGGGCAAATCTGGCAACAACCATTTTCTCTAAAAACCTCAAGAGAATATATTTAACCTTATGCACGCAGCATTAAAACCTTCTTTAGTACTACTGAAGAACCAAATGATTTAATAGTTTTACTTATTTTGACTGACATTTGTAGATGCTTTGGAGATTCTACGAGCATTACTTTAAAATGCTTGCGTCCTCACTCTGATTGTCACAGTGGCTAAGAAAGATTTCACCCTAAATATGACTTGAATTTTCATAACGATTATAAAATCAGTTTTGTTTACCTCGTCAAGGTAAAACATATGTAAGCAAAAACAATAATTAAGTTCTATTACATCCTTGATTCCCCTGAGACAATCAAACCATTATGTAATATACATATATATACATATACTTGCTTAGATTATTGTAGAATTGTCTAACACTTCATACATTAAGCAAAGCTGAACTTCACTGAAGGACACTGTACCAAGAAGCATAAAGAAAAATCAAAAGAGTCACCGACCAGCCACTGAACTGCTCCCATTGCTACCACTGAAAACCTCTTCTTTGTTCCTGGTTTGCATCTCATCCTCCCATGTTCTCAAGATTCAAGGGGCGGGGGAACAACCTACCCTACACGGACTAAGAATTGCAGTGTCCTTAACTACCATGCGCACTCTAAATCTAATACCACGCCTTACACATACATGTGTTACACAAGCTGAAGAAGCAACAGCTGCTTCTTATCGACGTTCATACAAAATCTTTTGAAGAAATACCACAGCCCAGGAACACAATATGCATCAAAATACTTAATGATGGCACACACATATAAGAAAGTAGGTATTTTTAGAGCGTGGAGGCAAGCGAAGCCTCTCGCTGTTCCTACCCCGCCTGTCCCTCACACCCTGCTTTGTCCTGTCCTACGCTACCACGCTACAGAGTGCCGGGAGCAAGACTCACCCCCGAGAACCATCACAGCGATATCCTTGAACACACCAACTTCAGTGCCAACACTGTAGGAACCTCCTGCATTCCATTCCCTAGTACAGCAACGAGACAAAAGCCCTCACACCCACCCTGCGCCTTCAAAACAATAGAGTACAAGGTTTAAACAAGCCTCGCGGTTTGAGGGGCACCGTCTGCCCAAAATGCCCAACTCTGCATCCAGACGAAATGAACACCACAAATACATCAATGAACAGCAGATGCACGGCACACCGTCGGCTCGGACCTGCAGTTCACTCCGCCCCTGCCGCTGCACTGAAAGCAATGGAAAAACGGGAGCACGAACGTCTCACGCGAGAGTGCAAAATATATGGAACGCCGCTTCTAGCAAGCGCCCGCGGCATTATCTAAAGGCGCGGCTCAGTTCAAGAGCAATGCCAACAAAGCCCCCAGGCAAAAAGCCTGGGGGGTCGGGGCTTTTTCCATTCTCCCTTTCAGGGACTTCTGCGAGCAAGCCCTGAAGCTGACAAGCCGCGAGTGGCCCCCAGCGCCCCTTGCCGGCACTCGCCCCGGGCTTGGCGCCGTTCCACGCTGCGAGGGCAGCGGGGAGGCCACGCGAGCCACGGCACCGGCGGCGCCCGGGGGCGGCCCCGCGCTCCCGGAACCGGGCGGAGCGCGGCTCCCGGCAGCGAAGCGGCTCCTCCGGCACGCAGGGGCGGCCCCGCGCCGGGAGACCCCCGCCCGCCCCCGGCGCTGCCGAGCGCCACCGGCACCGGGCCGAGGGGGAGCCGGCGGCCCGCGAGCCCCGCGCACGGAGCGGGCGGGACGGCCGGCAGCGGCACAGCTCCGTGCCGCATCTCCCGCCGGCCGGCCCGGCAGCGCTCGCCGCGGCTCCGCTCGGCTCGCACCGGCGCGGCCCTGGCACTCCCTGTCGGCAGCCCAGCCCCGAAATTCCCGTTCCTCCTCAGAAATTCCCCAGGCGCCGGGAGCGCTCCCGCGCAACACATTCGCTGCCGGGGCGCGGGCAGAAGCGCCCTCAAATGCAGCGGCACGCCCCGATTTAAACCCTTCAAATGCTGCAAAGGCTGGAGTTCCCTTCAATTTTAACCCTGAAACTGAGTCAACAGGGGGTGTTTACCTCAACTTAAACCAATACAATGGCAAAGAAATAGATTCTCCCCTTCAATTTAATCCTCTAACACAGCAGAAAGAGAGGGGTTTTCATCAAATCTCTCAAATGATGGGAAAAGGGGGATGTTTACCTCAATTATGACCCTTAAAAAGCAGAGACAACAGGGCTTCCCCCTCAACGGAAACCTCAGGGTGATGAAAATGGTGTGGGGGGGGGGGGGGGGGGTGGTTACGCTCAATTCAAACCCATTAAATGGCAACATCCATGCTTTCCCCTTCCATTTAAAATGGAACACAGGGATTCCCGGTCAACTAATACTCCTAACACCACAGAAAAGGCAAGTTTTCCCTCCATCAATACACTGAAAATCCTAAGGAAAGGAGGGATCCCCCCCAGTTCCAACACAAGACAATAATGGAAGAGGAGCTTCTGCCCTCAATTTAAACTCTTTTGGTGGCAAGATGAAATCAAAAGGGAAAAGGAGAAAGAGCCCCCTTGCAAGCCCACACGGTGGCTCACCTGCTCAGCTGCTGCTGCCCGGCACAAAGGTTCGTCCCTCGGCACCTCCTTTATGCAATACTCCACATCCAGGCGCTCCCCCAGACCCTGGGAGATGCTCTCACCGTCGTTCCATGAGAGACCCCGCAGGAACCCACCAGAAGCCCCTCTCCTCCAGCATCTCCATGCAAAAGTGAGCTGAGGAAACCCCTCCTAAAAAAGCCACCCGCAAGAGCCGCCCTCTCCTCACTGTCACAGCTCACACCTGGGGCTGCTCTCACCCTTCATCATCCTAAGGGTTCACACCTGGGGCTGCTCTGACCCCTCACCATCCTCACAGCTCACACCTGGGCTTGTTGCCAGTCCCAGTGTGAGGGCAGGTGCAGAAAGGATTTGCTGCTCATTCCTTGGACAGCTCCTTCTCTACACCTGACACACTGGGACACGGGCCTTTCTTTTCCACGGATAACTGGCTGCTTGATGCCAGTTGCAGGTCAGCTCTCAGGGTTGCTTCGCTGAAGCTTTTCAGGGTTTATGCAGCAAACTTCGGGCTTTGGTGATTTCGCCATCAAAACAACACGAAACCTGTGAAAAACAAACTTAACTAAAGCTGGCTAAAAATAGTCCTTGGTGATGACTCATTAAAACACCTCATTATAAAGGAGCTGGGATCGATTCAATACTCACAAACCCACCTTGCCAAGATCAGCGTTCTCTGCCCACCAAGGACACGGCAACCAGCAGGGACATTTCTCGCACTCTCCGGCAGACAACTCCTCCCACCACATCCAGGGAACTGCGGCCACTCAGGGAACACCAGCTTAGTCCTGGGCTGGGAACGGGAGAGGGACAAAGAACAGTTTTAGCTCATTCCCGCCTCGGTGCTGGCCACACCTGGGAGAAAGCACTTCCCACACCTCTGCCATTCCAGCAGCTCCTGGGGACACGAACAGCACCCACAGCCGCCACGCGGCTCAGCCCGTGGGCTCCATCCGGCACTCACCGAAAGCTGCTGGGACCTAAAATCCTCCCTGCATTTCCCCTGCCGGGAAAAGTCTGCCTCCAGCTCCGGCCCCCCCCCCCCGCCCCAGCTCTCACCTCCCGGGAAAGAGCCGCTCCAGCCTCGCTGGCTGCTCCGGGCAGCCGCCGCCCTTCGGGCGGGGGAAGGGCTCGGGCAGCTCCGGTGGCTGCTCTTCCTCGCTGCTTTTGTGTTTCCCCGCATCTCCCCGGGCCGGAGGGGAGCGAGGAGAGCCCGGCACGGCGGCGCGTGGCGCGGGGGCTTCTCGGGGGGCGGGAGCGGCGCGAGCGGTAGGGAGGCGTCCCCACCGCTGCCTGCCGGCGCCCGCGCGGCTCCCGCCCGCCCCCGGCGCCGCTGACCCCACAGCCCGTGTCCGCACACCGGGGAACGCCGCGGAAAATCGCGCCGAGAGCGCTGGGTCGGCGTCGGCGACGGGGTCGCGTTCAGGCAGCCGAATAGACGGACGCGGGGTCCTTCTTTCCCGCGCTTTTTCGTGCCTACCCGAGGCGCATGCGCACGATATACCGCCATGTTTAGAAGGTCAATCCGGTCGCGGACCGAGACGCCATCGTTAGTGTGGCAATCACCTGACTTCCGCCCTCTCGTCGCCATCTTGAGTACTGGCAGAAGCCGCTTCCGGTCGTGCCGCCATCTTTGTTATGGTACATTAAGGCCCCCCCCCCCGGCCCCCCCCCCCACTCGTGACGAGGGCGTCTGTCTAGTCGGTTGCCTGAATCCGGCCCCGACTCCGACGCCGGTCCCGCGCTTTCGGCGCGATTTTCCGCGGCGTTGCGCGGTGCGAGGACACGGCCGGCCGGGTCAGCGGCGCCGGAGGCGGGCGACAGCCGCGCGAGCGGCGGCAGGCATCGGCGGGAACGCCTCTGCCAAGCCCCCGCCGCGTCCGCCATCTTGTGTGTGGCCGATGCCGGACACGGCCCCTGGAGGGTCCCGGCGCGTGCCAATCGAGCGTCCCTGACGCCGTCCCGAGGGTGCCCAACTGCGCCTTCCTTCCCGAGCCGCCCTCTTGGGAGCGGCACGTGGGCAGCTCAATTCCGACCGCGCCCGCCCGCTGCCCCCCGCCCCGTGTCGCGGTGCCACCGCGTCTCTGCTGCCCGGCAAAACCGGCCCCGCCGGGCCCCCCCCCACCGCTGTCATTCCCCTCGGGCGCCCTCCGTTTCCGGACACGGCCCCGCTCGCTCCCGCTCCTCGCCCGGCACGGGGCGGCGGGCAGGGCCGGGGCGCTGTGCCGGGGGCGGCAGTACCGCGCTTTCGCCACCAGGCGGCAGCACCGCCGCCCGGCGCAGCCGAGGGCTGGGACGCGCTCCGGGGCAGCGAGCGAACACAGAGAAAAGCCGGCTCGGAGCGCTTCGCGTCGCCTTCGCCCCGACCGTCCGTTCTCGTGGTTTCAGGCACTCGCTTGTTTCATTCCTGTATAAAAACGTCACGTCATTCTTTTCAAAACCTACAGCTCTCTATCCCGAGTTACTTCTATTCCTGTATGTAATAGAGTAGATAGAGAGAGCTTATTTCAAAACGAATTTATATCCAAATTAGTATCGTTTATCAACAGACGTCAAAATGAAAACCTTGTCAGGTTATAGTATTCTACACACACCCCGTCCCTGTGAATTTTCTGCCATTTTTGGCTCCCCCTTGGGGAGGGCGCCCAGCAATGGCCCCCCTCATTCCCCACTCACCTGCTCCTCCACCGCATCATGGCTCTCGTGGCTCTCCCAGGGACATTGGGGTGCCCCAAACGACATCACGGCCCCCGAGTCTCCACCCCCTCCCCCAGCCTTTTTTTCCTCACCCCCAAAGAAAGCACAAAACGAGTCAAACTGCCCTGGACAGCAGCATGCCGCTTTAATAAACCCATTTCCACCTGTACGTCCCCCAAAAAGGAGCCCTGCTGGCACAAGTAAAGGGGGCCAAGCGCCCAGAAGGCTTCAAGTTCCTCCCCAGCTCCGGTGTCGCGGGCTGGTGGCCGCCCCGCGGCACGGGGGCAGCGTGTCCCGCGACGGTGCCACGGCTCCCGCTCAGGCTCCGCTCCGCGCCTGCGCCCGGGGCAGGGGCACGACTTGTCCCACCCCTTCCCTACCACGCCGCCGCTGCCCCCCCCCGAGAGGCTGCAGCTCCGGGATCCCAACCTGCGCTCACGGACCCACCGAGCGCTGCGATGGCAGCGCCAGGGAGAGACCAGGAGAGGCAGGAAGAGGGACTGGGAGCAGAGGGGACACAGGAAGAAAAGGAGAAGCAGGCTGCAGGATGAAATTGAAAAAAAAAACCAACACCTGGGATGGGCAGCACAACAGAGAGGGATTAAAAAAGAATAGGGACAGGAGAGAGGGATCCAGCGAGAAACAGTGGCACAGGGAGCACGACAGGGCCACAGAGAATCAAAAGGAACAGCAGGGAGGCATGGAGAAGGACAGAGAAAAAGACAGAGCAGTAAAAACACAGGAGGGACAGAGGGATACAGAGACAAAGAGAGAAACAAGGACGGAGAGAGGAAATGACCACGGCACGGGGGCGTGGGGGGACGACGGGCAAGGCGCAGCAGAGACATGGAGAAAGAGAGGCATGGGCAGCAGGACACAGGCTTCTCAAGAGAAGGGTACCGTGAGGGAGGGGGACTGAGCAGCAGATGCAGACAGGTACAGGCAAAAGGACGGTGGGAGGGACAAAGAAATACAGTCCCGCTGCAGGACAAAGGGAAAAGGAGAGCAAGAAAGGACGAAAGGGAAAGATAGGGGCAGGGAGGGAGACAGAGACAAAAAGTAGGACAGAACAGGGAGAGGGATTGAGCAGTATTTATTAAATAAAGATTGAGTATTTATTTCTTAAAAGAACATGAGGACATCCCCATTGCAGAACTCTGCTGCAACTTCACAGCTGACAACTGCCAGGGAACATTTCTCCAACCTCTCCTCCCTGCTACCTGCTTTGTGTCACCACTGGCTACTGGGGACTCGGGCCGATTTATACCTCTGGAAATCTGGATTTGATCTTTTGAACGGTAAAGCGCGCAAAAAAGCCGCATCTAAGATACAATGCAGTTTGTGTCACCGAAACCCCAGGAAAAACAAAAGCTCTCCAATAACAGTTTTACAGTGTTAGAGAATCAAGGCATTACTTTATTGCGGCCAGGATGCACGACAGAAATAATCTCATCCACACGTTGCCCGGGTGCTGCAGAGAAAATCGTTCCATCACACATGATTTTTACTGGCTTTTTCACAGACTGATGCAGTCAAAACCCAGAGAAATTCATTGGTTCAATGTTCCTTGGTCCCAAGTTACACAGTTCTTACTGTTCGGTTTCCTATTGGTTCTCGATCCCTTCGCCTTCCACGTTCATTAGGTTCTCATCCTTCCTTCTCTTACCTCTCTTTTCCCAGACCAGGAGTCTCAGACCACGCCAGGGGTGATGCCTTCTCTGCCAGCAGCAGGGCAGGCGCAGCTCTCGACCACCAGGGCTGCCGAGGGGCAAACGCCGGCAGGGCACCGATGCGGCGCGGCCCCAACACGCTTCCCCCAGAGTGCCTCCCCAGGGAACAAAGGGACGGCACCCAACAAGACTCACCGACAGGCACTCCCACAAACTCTCCCAACACCGTTTGCTGCTTCTCTCTCTGCCAGGGCCTCAACAAGTTTTGTTTCAGTTCTTGTCCCACGCTTGGCAGAGACCTCGAGAGGAACGAACACAAGATACAATTCCTACTGTTCATTATGGGCATAGGCTTTAGGTCCACCGGTGGGTTCAGCCTCCCGTAAACAGAAGCAGACGCTCCTCATTTATCCGTTCCCTGCTCTGCCCTCGAAAACCCATCAACCACTCTGCCCCAACTCAGCGCTGCTGCAGGGCTCCGAGAGAACAGCAGCAGTTTATCCACAGGGGGCCGCTCTGTGCGGGTTCAGAGCGTCGCCACGGAGAACGGCTCTGGCTGCCGCGGGGCCTCGGGAGAGGGGCGGGCCGCGTTTGGCAGAGGCAAGACAAAGAGCAGGAGGCGAAACAAAGAGTAGGATAGTTAACGGGAGATCGGGCGAGGAGATTGCAATCCGCGGTCATCGGAGATGTAAAACACGTAGCCTTCGAAACTGAAGTTCCGTAGCCGCTGGACTGTTAGTTTGTAACAGTATAGAAAGACGTGCCTCGTGCAATGAAAGTCGGCTTTGCAGGCACCCGGCAAAGTCCGTGTTCACTCACCGACGCTTCTCCAAACACACATTTCCCATCGCGAGTCCAGAGCGACCCGAGCGCTTATTTTTCATCTCCACAAGTGCGGCCAGAGCCGCACGGACACAGCAATAACAAATTCTCACCGCGTACCAATAGAAACAAACAGATTTAATTCAGGATTGCTCCGAAAACAACTAATCCAATTAACTACCGTGCACTCGCGCCGCTTGCTGCGGGAGGGTCGATACAGCCTCTGCGTCCTGAAGTACAGAGCACAAAAAGAAAAACCAACTTGGCTCCAAAAAGCCAAATAAAATAAAAAGATCACAAGAACCGATACCATAAGCTACAAAACACCGGGGTGCCTTTGAACATAGAGCCCTAAAAGGGCTCCGACAGCTGTGGAAACAAAACACAGGCGAGATGGACAACAGCACCAAATACAAGACAAAACAGAGGCTGTTCGCATGAGGTATAGCTACGCAGTGCAATTCCCTGCTGCAGGATGCTGGGGTTGTTGAAAACCTATCCAGGAAAACTTGGACAGATTCACAGAAATCAGCCCGCGGTGACTATACCACGTCTGATCATGGCAGTCCTTGAAGTGCAGACCTAAGTTGTGAAGGTTTGTGGGGGAGCATCACTCTGGGCTTGTCAGGGAGAGATCTGTACAAGCTTCTGTGTGTACAGAACACGAGAGGATACAGGCATCTCAGTCCCAGCCACCAAGACGGGATAACTCTGGGTAATCTCACAGCAGCCAGGAGAACTACAAAGGCTCCTCTGCATTTTAGGTCTAAGAGCTTAAGGATAAAAAAGGTTTGCCTACCACCAGCACTCCTCCAGCGAGCACCGACGCAGGCAGGGCTGACAAGAGCAGGTTTAGGCAATCCACGAATTTTGGTCTCGGTGCAGTTTTCAGTTTTACGTTAAATTATTTTTTTTGTAGCAAATGCCACTGGTCTCTGGTCAGTGAAAAGACAACAGTCACAAAGAATGGAAAATAATTCCTGCATCTCGCTGTTCTTACCCTTCGGGCACCTTCTAAGTCATTGATAGAGCCTGGCAGCTCTACAACGGTGTCAGAGTCTGAAATAAGCCGGGCTGAAATCAAGTCCTGGAGCATCGAACCTTAAAAAAACAAGGAAACTCATTACGGACACAGAGAAAGAACGCGAGTCCTTGGACCACGCGCTCTGCATTTCCATTCACCGCATTGCTGCTCCCCTCCATCTCTGCCCACAGGCTCTCAGGACCAAATACCCTGTGTGAAGGAGAACTGGAAGCCAAAACTGGTGAGCTCTTAAGGCCTCAAGATTTTTACGAAGGCTCTGGCAAGTGCTGTACTTCACAGCCTCTCCCTTTACCGGATGACGTCACGAGAGGCTGCACCAGCCACAACACTTCTACTCGGGGCAGCCCTAAACACTTCTGCTTTCGAGACACAAAAATAATTACATACCATCTTCTCCTCCTTTCTCCACGGCCTCCTCTTCCTCACCGAGGACTAGAGCCACCAAGGGAACCATGGGCTGGAAAGGGTTGGCCCGAAGCAGCTGTTTCAGCTGCAACAAAGCTGAAAGCCAGTAAACATCCTCTTCTGCGACATCTTTGCTCCTAACTCGGGCAGGCAGGAGAAGAACGAGGCCACCGGTCCCAAGCAAGTCCTTCGGCGTCTCAGCCGTATCAAGCTCCAAGTCGGAGAGCGCACCGTGGGCCACCTAGACAGGCAACAAGATGACAACATTAAAGCAGCTAAACAAAGCTATTTTCACGCCCAAATCTGCAGGTTATCGTCACTGCCGTTCAGCTTTGACATCCTTTTCCGGGAGTTCTACGCAGCCTAAGACGACGAGCTGTTGCCAGGCCGACGTGGATGTGTCTGATAGATGAGCTGAGCACAGAGTGCCCTTCAGCACCCGCTCTGGGACCAGGAATTGATAATTCAGGTTCTACTACTGCAGGTATTTCTCACCTGATTGAAAACAAAGGAAAAAAAAAAAAAAACATCTTTTTTCAGACCTTTTCAATAACCCTATCCTTTCCCGGTATCATCTCCCTCCATCTGACAGGACACAACACCCACCGGAAAAGAGCCCACCCTGCTCTTACGGCCTCTTAGGTATCACGAAATTGTTCTCACCTACCTTTATACACACGCTGACTTTAACGCTTCTGCTGCCCTGCGTGCCAGAAGAACTAAAGAACGTCAGCGTTTGAATTTTGCCGTCTGTACGCGAAGCATTTTTCTCACCGATCCTGTCTCCCGTAAACTTGGCTTTCAACCAGTATCCATCGGTATCCTAGCAAACAAAAAGAAGGGCCTTGGGGCGGTTTTGTTGTCAAAACTGCCGTTTTAGGGTTTTAGTATCAGCAGCTCCAAGATACCACAATCTACCCTAATTCTATAGATGCAGGTTATGAATAAATAGCCCAAATAAACAGCCATACATTTTCACGAAATTATCATCTGTCAAGGTCTTGCTTTCAGTAGGAGCAAAAGGAATTAAACAACCTTAGAAAATACAGATCACTGGAATAAATTACAGCTACATTGTTTAGAGTGCTCTGGAGGAAAAAAAACAAGCCGGAAATTTGACACGATACAGGCAAAATTACATCAAGGACTGCGTACTACTAACCTTCTTCTACCTAAATAAAAGAAGCCTGCCCTGTTTGAGAAAGGGCCCCGGCAGTCAACTCTTCAACCTACCTATTGGGATCATCCTCGGAATAGTCATCCTCACCGGGCAAAACCAAGAGTGCCTTCCAGAAAACGTGTTCTTGTTGAACTGGAATATGTTCCGTGATTAACGAGACGAGATCCAGGGGAGTCCAAGCTAAATCCCTTCAAGAGAGACAAAAAAACCGGTGAAAGGATCCACCCCAGGGCTCTTTCCCACCTGACGAACGTCTGCCTTGCACCGAACAAGTTACAGTACTGCAAGTAGCCACCGGTCAGTTCATTCTTTACATCTGTTGCTCATCCTTCAGGAACTGCAGCTGCTAAATCTGATACACGAGCCTTACTCTGGGGATTTCAGGAGCACACGTGTACTGCTTTACTTCCACACTGATCCAACACACACTCCAGGCCACTGGAGAGCATGAGGAGCCACAGGAAGCCAGACCTCCTGCTGCACTTCCAACATCTCCGTCGGTATTTTCCTGCCACAAGCCAGCTCACTGATAGGTCACTTACTCCTCTCCCCCCATAGCCCATCCGAGACCCCACCCCATCCAGGTACAAAAATCACACCCCGTAATACCCATCAGATCCTTAAAATGACACCGGGGAGGATCATCTGGCTCAACACCTTCGCTCATTTAGGGGAAGGTGTCCCTGCCCACGGTGGGGGGACGGAATGAACAAAATAATCTTTAAGGTCTTCTCCGAGCCAAACTGTCCCCATGGTTCTCTGACTTTCCTGTTCCCCTTATTCCAAAACACTCCCAGAAGCCAGCTGCAACAGACGTGCCAGAGATAGCAGACATGGCCAAAAGGTATGGCTAACCGTGCCTGAGCGTCCACTTGCAGCCTTGCTTCTGGGAGTGTTTTTGGAATAAGGGGAACAGGAAAGTAGAGAACCATGGGGACAGTTTTGGCTCGGAGAAGACCTTAAAAGATTATTTTTGTTTCAATTCCGTTCCCCCCCCGTGGGCAGGCGACACCTTCCCCTACATGAGGCGAAGGTGTTGAGGCCAGATGATCCTCCCGGTGTCATTTAAGGATCTGATGGCGTATTAATGGGGTGTGATTTTTGTACCTGGATGGGGTGGGGTCTCGGATGGGCCTATGGGGGGAGAGGAGTAAGTGACCTATCAGTGAGCTGGCTTGTGGCAGGAAAATACCGACGGAGATGTTGGAAGTGCGGCAGGAGGTCTGGCTTCCTGTGGCTCCTCATGCTCTCCAGTGGCCTGGAGTGTGTGTTGGATCAGTGTGGAAGTAAAGCAGTACACGTGTGCTCCTGAAATCCCCAGAGTAAGGCTCGTGTATCAGATTTAGCAGCTGCAGTTCCTGAAGGATGAGCAACAGATGTAAAGAATGAACTGACCGGTGGCTACTTGCAGTACTGTAACTTGTTCGGTGCAAGGCAGACGTTCGTCAGGTGGGAAAGAGCCCTGGGGTGGATCCTTTCACCAGTTTTTTTGTCTCTCTTGAAGGGATTTAGCTTGGACTCCCCTGGATCTCGTCTCGTTAATCACGGAACGTATTCCAGTTCAACAAGAACACGTTTTCTGGAAGGCACTCTTGGTTTTGCCCGGTGAGGATGACTATTCCAAGGATGATCCCAATAGGTAGGTTGAAGAGTTGACTGCCGGGGCCCTTTCTCAAACAGGGCAGGCTTCTTTTATTTAGGTAGAAGAAGGTTAGTAGTACGCAGTCCTTGATGTAATTTTGCCTGTATCGTGTCAAATTTCCGGCTTGTTTTTTTTCCTCCAGAGCACTCTAAACAATGTAGCTGTAATTTATTCCAGTGATGTGTATTTTCTAAGGTTGTTTAATTCCTTTTGCTCCTACTGAAAGCAAGACCTTGACAGATGATAATTTCGTGAAAATGTATGGCTGTTTATTTGGGCTATTTATTCATAACCTGCATCTATAGAATTATGGTAGATTGTGGTATCTTGGAGCTGCTGATACTAAAACCCTAAAATGGCAGTTTTGACAACAAAACCGCCCCAAGGCCCTTCTTTTTGTTTGCTAGGATACCGATGGATACTGGTTGAAAGCCAAGTTTACGGGAGACAGGATCGGTGAGAAAAATGCTTCGCGTACAGACGGCAAAATTCAAACGCTGACGTTCTTTAGTTCTTCTGGCACGCAGGGCAGCAGAAGCGTTAAAGTCAGCGTGTGTATAAAGGTAGGTGAGAACAATTTCGTGATACCTAAGAGGCCGTAAGAGCAGGGTGGGCTCTTTTCCGGTGGGTGTTGTGTCCTGTCAGATGGAGGGAGATGATACCGGGAAGGATAGGGTTATTGAAAAGGTCTGAAAAAAGATTTTTTTTTTTTTTTTCCTTTGTTTTCAATCAGGTGAGAAATACCTGCAGTAGTAGAACCTGAATTATCAATTCCTGGTCCCAGAGCGGGTGCTGAAGGGCACTCTGTGCTCAGCTCGTCTATCAGACACATCCACGTCGGCCTGGCAACAGCTCGTCGTCTTAGGCTGCGTAGAACTCCCAGAAAAGGATGTCAAAGCTGAACGGCAGTGACAATAACCTGCAGATTTGGGCGTGAAAATAGCTTTGTTTAGCTGCTTTAATGTTGTCATCTTGTTGCCTGTCTAGGTGGCCCACGGTGCGCTCTCCGACTCGGAGCTTGATACGGCTGAGACGCCGAAGGACTTGCTTGGGACCGGTGGCCTCGTTCTTCTCCTGCCTGCCCGAGTTAGGAGCAAAGATGTTGCAGAAGAGGATGTTTACTGGCTTTCAGCTTTGTTGCAGCTGAAACAGCTGCTTCGGGCCAACCCTTTCCAGCCCATGGTTCCCTTGGTGGCTCTAGTCCTCAGTGAGGAAGAGGAGGCCGTGGAGAAAGGAGTAGAAGATGGTATGTAATTATTTTTGTGTCTCGAAAGCAGAAGTGTTTAGGGCTGCCCCGAGTAGAAGTGTTGTGGCTGGTGCAGCCTCTCGTGACGTCATCCGGTAAAGGGAGAGGCTGTGAAGTACAGCGCTTGCCAGAGCCTTCGTAAAAATCTCGAGGCCTTAAGAGCTCACCAGTTTTGGCTTCCAGTTTTCCTTCACACAGGGTATTTGATCCTGAGAGCCTGTGGGCAGAGATGGAGGGGAGCAGCAATGCGGTGAATGGAATGCAGAGCGCGTGGTCCAAGGACTCGCGTTCTTTCTCTGTGTCCGTAATGAGTTTCCTTATTTTTTTAAGGTTCGATGCTCCAGGACTTGATTTCAGCCCGGCTTATTTCAGACGACACCGTTGTAGAGCTGCCAGGCTCTATCAATGACTTAGAAGGTGCCCGAAGGGTAAGAACAGCGAGATGCAGGAATTATTTTCCATTCTTTGTGACTGTTGTATTTTCACTGACCAGAGACCAGTGGCATTTGCTACAAAAAAAATAATTTAACGTAAAACTGAAAACTGCACCGAGACCAAAATTCGTGGATTACCTAAACCCGCTCTTGTCAGCCCTGCCTGCGTCGGTGCTCACTGGAGGAGTGCTGGTGGTAGGCAAACCTTTTTTATCCTTAAGCTCTTAGACCTAAAATGCAGAGGAGCCTTTGTAGTTCTCCTGGCTGCTGTGAGATTACCCAGAGTTATCCCGTCTTGGTGGCTGGGACTGAGATGCCTGTATCCTCTCGTGTTCTGTACACACAGAAGCTTGTACAGATCTCTCCCTGACAAGCCCAGAGTGATGCTCCCCCACAAACCTTCACAACTTAGGTCTGCACTTCAAGGACTGCCATGATCAGACGTGGTATAGTCACCGCGGGCTGATTTCTGTGAATCTGTCCAAGTTTTCCTGGATAGGTTTTCAACAGCCCCAGCATCCTGCAGCAGGGAATTGCACTGCACAGCTATACCTCATGCGAACAGCCTCTGTTTTGTCTTGTATTTGGTGCTGTTGTCCATCTCGCCTGTGTTTTGTTTCCACAGCTGTCGGAGCCCTTTTAGGGCTCTATGTTCAAAGGCACCCCAGTGTTTTGTAGCTTATGGTATCGGTTCTTGTGATCTTTTTATTTTATTTGGCTTTTTGGAGCCAAGTTGGTTTTTCTTTTTGTGCTCTGTACTTCAGGACGCAGAGGCTGTATTGACCCTCCCGCAGCAAGCGGCGTGAGTGCACGGTAGTTAATTGGATTAGTTGTTTTCGGAGCAATCCTGAATTAAATCTGTTTGTTTCTATTGGTACGCGGTGAGAATTTGTTATTGCTGTGTCCGTGCGGCTCTGGCCGCACTTGTGGAGATGAAAAATAAGCGCTCGGGTCGCTCTGGACTCGCGATGGGAAATGTGTGTTTGGAGAAGCGTCGGTGAGTGAACACGGACTTTGCCGGGTGCCTGCAAAGCCGACTTTCATTGCACGAGGCACGTCTTTCTATAGTGTTACAAACTCACAGTCCAGCGGCTACGGAACTTCAGTTTCGAAGGCTACGTGTTTTACATCTCCGATGACCGCGGATTGCAATCTCCTCGCCCGATCTCCCGTTAACTATCCTACTCTTTGTTTCGCCTCCTGCTCTTTGTCTTGCCTCTGCCAAACGCGGCCCGCCCCTCTCCCGAGGCCCCGCGGCAGCCAGAGCCGTTCTCCGTGGCGACGCTCTGAACCCGCACAGAGCGGCCCCCTGTGGATAAACTGCTGCTGTTCTCTCGGAGCCCTGCAGCAGCGCTGAGTTGGGGCAGAGTGGTTGATGGGTTTTCGAGGGCAGAGCAGGGAACGGATAAATGAGGAGCGTCTGCTTCTGTTTACGGGAGGCTGAACCCACCAGTGGACCTAAAGCCTATGCCCATAATGAACAGTAGGAATCGTATCTTGTGTTCGTTCCTCTCGAGGTCTCTGCCAAGCGTGGGACAAGAACTGAAGCAAAACTTGTTGAGGCCCTGGCAGAGAGAGAAGCAGCAAACGGTGTTGGGAGAGTTTGTGGGAGTGCCTGTCGGTGAGTCTTGTTGGGTGCCGTCCCTTTGTTCCCTGGGGAGGCACTCTGGGGGAAGCGTGTTGGGGCCGCGCCGCATCGGTGCCCTGCCGGCGTTTGCCCCTTGGCAGCCCTGGTGGTTGAGAGCTGCGCCTGCCCTGCTGCTGGCAGAGAAGGCATCACCCCTGGCATGGTCTGAGACTCCTGGTCTGGGAAAAGAGAGGTAAGAGAAGGAAGGATGAGAACCTAATGAACGTGGAAGGCGAAGGGATCGAGAACCAATAGGAAACCAGACAGTAAGAACTGTGTAACTTGGGACCAAGGAACATTGAACCAATGAATTTCTCTGGGTTTTGACTGCATCAGTCTGTGAAAAAGCCAGTAAAAATCATGTGTGATGGAACGATTTTCTCTGCAGCACCCGGGCAACGTGTGGATGAAATTATTTCTGTCGTGCATCCTGGCCGCAATAAAGTAATGCCTTGATTCTCTAGCACTGTAAAACTGTTATTGGAGAGCTTTTGTTTTTCCTGGGGTTTCGGTGACACAAACCGCATTGTATCTTAGATGCGGCTTTTTTGCGCGCTTTACCGTTCAAAAGATCAAATCCAGATTTCCAGAGGTATAAATCGGCCCGAGTCCCCAGTAGCCAGTGGTGACACAAAGCAGGTAGCAGGGAGGAGAGGTTGGAGAAACGTTCCCTGGCAGTTGTCAGCTGTGAAGTTGCAGCAGGCAGCAGAGTTCTGCAATAGGGATGTCCTCATGTTCTTTTAAGAAATAAATACTCAATCTTTATTTAATAAATACTGCTCAATCCCTCTCCCTGTTCTGTCCTACTTTTTGTCTCTGTCTCCCTCCCTGCCCCTATCTTTCCCTTTCGTCCTTTCTTGCTCTCCTTTTCCCTTTGTCCTGCAGCGGGACTGCATTTCTTTGTCCCTCCCACCGTCCTTTTGCCTGTACCTGTCTGCATCTGCTGCTCAGTCCCCCTCCCTCACGGTACCCTTCTCTTGAGAAGCCTGTGTCCTGCTGCCCATGCCTCTCTTTCTCCATGTCTCTGCTGCGCCTTGCCCGTCGTCCCCCCACGCCCCCGTGCCGTGGTCATTTCCTCTCTCCGTCCTTGTTTCTCTCTTTGTCTCTGTATCCCTCTGTCCCTCCTGTGTTTTTACTGCTCTGTCTTTTTCTCTGTCCTTCTCCATGCCTCCCTGCTGTTCCTTTTGATTCTCTGTGGCCCTGTCGTGCTCCCTGTGCCACTGTTTCTCACTGGATCCCTCTCTCCTGTCCCTATTCTTTTTTAATCCCTCTCTGTTGTGCTGCCCATCCCAGGTGTTGGTTTTTTTTTTTCAATTTCATCCTGCAGCCTGCTTCTCCTTTTCTTCCTGTGTCCCCTCTGCTCCCAGTCCCTCTTCCTGCCTCTCCTGGTCTCTCCCTGGCGCTGCCATCGCAGCGCTCGGTGGGTCCGTGAGCGCAGGTTGGGATCCCGGAGCTGCAGCCTCTCGGGGGGGCAGCGGCGGCGTGGTAGGGAAGGGGTGGGACAAGTCGTGCCCCTGCCCCGGGCGCAGGCACGGAGCGGAGCCTGAGCGGGAGCCCGTGGCACCGTCGCGGGACACGCTGCCCCCGTGCCGCGGGGCGGCCACCAGCCCGCGACACCGGAGCTGGGGAGGAACTTGAAGCCTTCTGGGCGCTTGGCCCCCTTTACTTGTGCCAGCAGGGCTCCTTTTTGGGGGACGTACACGTGGAAATGGGTTTATTAAAGCGGCATGCTGCTGTCCAGGGCAGTTTGACTCGTTTTGTGCTTTCTTTGGGGGTGAGGAAAAAAG